>JAOBAS010000033.1:23054538-23066234 GCA_025311575.1 Elanoides forficatus
GGGGGACGACACAGTATCACTTTGAGGATGCACCATATGTGCTTTTTAAAGTTGGAATGAAGTAGGAGAGAAGAGGAAGAGTAGATTGCCCTCATTTTGGAAAATCATAGTGTACCAGCATGACCTGTTTTTATGGATGAGAACCTTCAGTCTACAAAGTTCTTGTTAAAAGACTTTTATCTCGCTGACCAGATGGTGCAATTTGTCTGGGGTTGACATTTGGGAATATCTGCTGAATTTTGCATAAGGACAACTGTTTTAATTATCCAGTGTCTTGCTGTGTTAATCTTAATTGTCTGCAATGACCAACTCTTTTCTTATTCCTGGCAATCATGTAACTGTATTGTGTGGGCTTTTGTCCAACCTTCTTCTCATCTGTACTTCTTTATTGTCTACCTCTTGGATATTTCTTTGAGTTGAACTCCTCCTGTTGCGGGGAGATGACGTACTATGGAAAATAAACCAGATGTGCATGAGCCTGAGATATTTAAAAACTCTCTTCCAAGTTAATCTTTTCATCAGAATAAGTGTGAGATCCTCTTAGAGGTGGAAATGGTATATAAGGTTAGGGCAAAGAATGAGCTATGAAGCTCAGTTTCATGGCTACAAAGGAGATGGAGCCTGTAGCAGCAGCTGGTTGCATGACCAGGTACCCCTGTTCAGGAAGGGTGGAAAACAGAGAATACTTGCAAAAATATTAAAAAGCAGCTCTGTAAGGCAGAAAAGCCACTGACCTTCTTTCCATTATCTGCAGGAAAAAATGTTTACTGAGCTCTCTTGTGCTTTCCCACACCGTGGACTGCTGCCTCCGCAGCTGTGTGGATGGGGATGCAGGAGAGGAGGGACTGGGGCTGCCAGCAGCGGTCCCTGGCCTGGCCTCCTGCGTGCGGCGGCAGCACCCTGCCCTTGGTGGCACGCTCCCCAGCTCTGTACGTGGGCACAGAGGTGTGGTTTGGTCACCCCAATAACACCCATACCTCAGCCTTCCTCCCCACCTGCCCCGAGCCCCTCTGCCCATCCCAGCGTCCCCCAGAAGTTAAGGACAAGTGGATTTATGCCCAACAGACCCCCTGTGCTGTCCCCTGACGACTCATCTTGGTTTGGATCCTTCATTACAGTTTAATTTAGGAAATTCAGGATCAGGTTTGTGAGTGTAGAGGAAGCAGCTCATTACAGCCTAATTGCTCGTATTGCCTGGAGCAATACATCTGTATTGAAACAGAGCAGCACAGAAATGTGCTATCCATTACAGCAAACCTATTAGTCCTCTATTATAACGGTAAGGCTTATTATTCGATATTTAGACTGTATTTGCGATCACTCAAGGCAGGGCATCCTCCAGCTCCCAGCGGCAGCCCCTGCTCCTGCAGCCGCCTCCCGAGGCAGCTCCGTGCGTGCAGCAGGCAGTGCCCGACCGGCGGCTTACGTACCATATGCGAAGGACAGAAACGTGGGCTGCCCTTACGCAGAGAGATGCTGGGGGTATTAAAGCACACCGGTGTCCCATTGCCACTGGGGCTCCTCCGAACAAGCCCGTGCCTGCTGCAGCCTCCCGGCTCGGCTGCCGTCCCTGGGAGGACGTGGTCCCCCCTGGATGTAATCCTGGCATGCCAGAGGGCTGGCACCTCTCCTTTTCATGCGTGGCTATGAAACGTAACGTGAATTTGGACCTCCTAGCACCATTCCCCGAGTTCAGCATGCCCACCGCAGCTCCGGCAGTGTGCCAGAGGAGCCGCAGAAATGCCTCCCTCTCGCCTGGAAGTCACTAGTCCTCGGCAGACACACGGCACGTGGCTCTGAGTGGCCCTGAACCCTCTTCTTGTAAATTTTTTAAAGTTCTTTGCAGTCGCTTTTGCTGCTTTTGGACACTGGGGCACTCAGCTCACAGCATTTGTCTCCACCTCAGATTTTCCTGGAGACATTGCAGTTTAATAGGTGTTCAAAAAACGTGTAGATGTGGCACTTCAGGACATGGTTTAGTGGGCATGGTGGTGTTGGGTTGACGGTTGGACTCGATGATCTTAAAGGTCTTTTCCAACCTAAATGATTCTGTGATTCTATGATTAATCAGTTAGGTTGGCAACTCACTGCCGTGCAAAGGCTACTGAATTTTATAGTTGAGGATGTGTTTAATGTGCTGTCACTATGGGAAACTGTGATGAATTATGTGCAACAGCAATGGTACGCAACTGAACAACCAGGTAGTTAATTACTGCAATTATAACATTTTATGAGTAGGAATTGCATTTATGGTCATTCATTATGATGATGAATTTCCCACATTTTATTACTGGTCATCTGCACCACTCGTATGACAAATGGCTAGAGTCCCATACAGAAAGAAAACCCTCCCTTTTCCTTCCCTCCTGTACATGGAGGAGATGGTGGCGTTAATGTGACAGTGTCTAATTGCTCTGGTGTCCAAGTTCAATATTTATATCCATTTGTACATATTACTCATGTCTGAGTATTCTGTTACACATTGCGTGGCTAGCTTTTATAGATAAATTTATGGTTGGCTTTCTATGACCAGTCTAATACATACAAATGTTGGTCTTAAATCTGTGGAGAGACTAGGGAGTGAGATGTTTTGGCAAATTGTGTAGAGCAAGTGAAATGACAGGAACTGGAAAGTGGGAGTATTGCTTGGTACAAGATCCTTGACTCTTGTTGAGTGATAAATTTTCCAGTACTAAATAGCTGGCACATTATGTTACATGGGGTTGATGGGTGCAAATTATCGGCTTGGTTGTTTCTAGACAGAATGTTATTAGCTGTAGGGAAATATGGCAAACAGCCAGGAGCAGAGCGTGAACTTCTGTGTACATTGTCTTGAATTGCAAAAGCAATTGTGTGTGCCTATTTGAATTGGCGGTAGGAAAGTCACTACTGAAGGTATATGTAAAGTGAAGAGATTGAGCTTTTTCCAATACGGACCTGAGACCCTGATCACATGGAGAATATCAGAATGCCATGTTAATTAGAAACAGCCTGTAATCAAATAGCTGAATTTCCTGCCACATTAGGATCCTAATATGCAGGACTTGAAAAAAGGATTGCAATTATGTGGTATGAAAAACCTAAAACCTAGAGTAATAAGTATTTCAGAGAGGATATTGAGCTCCATAGTTCAACCAGTCTACAAAAAAAATCAAGAGGAGACCGCTTAAATGGATGGATAACCCCCTGCCCTCCTCATCTGCTGTGAGATTCTTGCACCTCCTTTCCATGTGCTGGGTGCCTCCCATAAGCAGGGGTTGATGTTGGGCCAGTGCCTTGTCTGGGCTGGCTGCTCATGTTTTCCTTTTTTGCACTGACCTCCAAAATGTGCAGCATTACATCAGCTCGTACATATACAACACCCCATTTTCATAGTAATTTATTTTTGGCAATCAGTGTGCAAAAATTCTGAAACCAAATGATTAGCTCAAAAGCGTCTGTAATGTGTATATTCAGCAATGGAAAATTTTCCCTGGTCTACTCCAAGCTGAGGAACACTGGAAGTCACTGTCTTTTTTTCAGTCCTGAATACCACTCAAGGTCTTCTGTTCTCATTTCTCAAGGTCTGCACCTATAGCCCCAAGCAGATTATTATCCCAGTGGTTATTAGTGATGATTTATTCATTGTAACATTGCCAAATGGAAATTAATTTTTTCATGTTAACGAGTAGTAATTTGAGCATTCAGAAGAAGGCTAAGCTACAGAGAAGCAAAAAAGTATTAAGAAACAAAAGAAACAAGTGCCCCAAAGGAAGGAGTGCCCGTGCCGCGGATGAGAGGTTATCCAGCGATGGGGGTCGCATCCCCTCCAGGACGCAGGGATACAGGACAGGGTGCTCCTTTATGCACATTTTCTAATTCCCAAATAATGCTGGCTAAGCCTCAGATAAATTATTAACTGCAGAGCTCAATGGCCACTGTTAAAATGGGTAGTTTTCTTCCCAGGAGGAATCAGGGCTGCTGCATCCTTAGCCTTCCTCGCAGAGGTGCCCTCGATCAGGAAATGCCATCAAGACTGGTGTCTCTGCTACTGGAGCTACTGCTCTGCTGAGCCATACCTGCTACAGTCATTACATTTTAACTAAAAATTTGAAATGCATCATATGATTCACGACTGAAGCCACAGTTTGCCAGCGTGCTTGTGGGAATTGTGAATTTCCATCAGTTAAGAAACTGGCGTGGAAGGGTATTTGCTGCCAGATGGAGCCAACAGGACTCTTGCTCAGTGAGGTTACTGATGGCCAGCTGAAACCCAGGCAGCATGGGTCTGGGTTTGTGGCTCACTCAGACCAGAAATGGGGCAAAGAAATGTGGAAATACTGCTGAGATGAAAATGATGCCTCAGGGTGGCAACAGAAGATGCAGATGAAACAGGGCATGTGCTCACAGCAGAGGTGGTGGTGTGATGTTCTCCGTGGGGTGGGTACAAGGTGGGTGTCCGCTGGAGAGCAAGACGGGGGAAACCTCCTGAGTATGCTTCCTCTCAGTGGAAACTGCGAGCAGAACAAAAAACATTATATAAAATTCATGTGAGTGATTCTCTGTGAAGCCAGAGGGGCAAAGGCTGCAGTGAACAGAAGAGCTGCCTCGGAGGACTTTTGGCACTACAAGTGCTCCACGACAGCCTGACAGCAGAAGGCTCTTTTGAAATCTCTTTGAAATACATCGGTCTCCTATCCTGTTCGGATCAAATGAGGAAAATGCTCTCACCAAAGCATTCCGAAATTCACTTAAATGAGCTGAAATGAGGGCTGAGAGATTGCCTCTGATAAGTGAGACAACAGCTGCTGAAGACCCTCTGCTGAAGCATGGATGGAATGCCAGGTTGGTCTAGTTGTTTCTTGAGGACTGGGAAACGGGGGTTTGGACTTAATTTCTGTTTCCTGGTGGCCAGCGTTTGTTTAGAAACACTGAGCTTTGAAATAGTGAGAGCGTGTGGAAATGGTTCAGAAATACCGAGTTTCTGTGCATGTATTAGTGACAAAATACTGAATATATAACAAAACCGAGAAAACTTTGACATGAGGTTCTGAATGCAGCACATACGACATGCTCAGTGCAGCTGCTCTGCTTATTAGCAATCACAAATATTTCATCTGTACATTGCCATTAAATACCTTATTATTACAGAAAAGTGGGCCACTGCCACCTGCCTTATCAGCGAGGAATGGCTCAAACACTGTTTCCTGGTAGAGGTACGACCGTCACTCGTCGCTGGTTGGAAGCTGCCGCTCTCCTGGCAGCCACCTGCGCTTCTTCTAAGGGCATCATCAGCAGAGTTGTAGTTTAGCAGCTGATGATGAGAACTTCTCCTGTGGTTCCTCAGAAAAGCAGGCGTGTATTCATCAGTAGGATTGTTTGCTCGAAGAACAACGTCGTGCGAACGAGTGGTGTGATCCTGCCAGCTGGGCTGGCTTGTGCAAACAACTCAGAAACATGTTCCTTGAGAAAACCCCTTCTGAAGGAAGCAAAAAAACTTCTCTGTACAGAAACCACATGGTTTTGTCAAGCTGCAGCCAGCTTGTTTTCAGGACACGCCAAATTTTTGTTCGCAGCTGAGGCAAACACACTGATCTGGTGTCAATAAATGTCTTGATTCAATTCAGTTTTTGAAAACAGCGTGTTGGCCACAGCCAGATTCATTGGTGTCATTAGCACCGGTTCTTACACAGACTGCTTAAACTGTGGTTTTGTTTTGACATAACTTACAAGATCACTTTTCATCACTACCAGTAACTACTTTGAGAAATCTCTGGAGTTGATAGTCACATAGACTTACTGCATTAACGCTGTATGCTGTAAGAAATTGTACTGGATTTTGTTTTCCTGCAAAGATGTCTGGTGCAGCTTTGTGGGTAACTGCTACATGTAAAACACATTTTGGGCTTGAGGAAAACTGGGTATAAAGTCCTTTTTTTACTGTTACAGAAATTCATAGCTGTAATTTTCAGTTTCTGCGATGCTGGTGAAGGTGATCCCGCTCTGCCATGAGCCGCTGGGTGCGTCACACGCTTGGGTGCTCCATCAGGTCACTCTGCTCTGGGGCAGCTCCCCTTAGGCGATGTTTTCCCTATACGTTCACATCCCTCTAATGGTAATTAAATAATTTCTCATGTTTCTGCATTTACTCACGTGGGTGGAAGGAGCCCTGGAACCACCTGGAGCAGAGGAGGATGCGGGCTCTGCCCTCAGTCCTCATCCCTTCCCTGGAGCTGGGACCCACGAGAGGCTGCTCGAGGCCATGAGTGAAAGGTAAATTACTGTTCAGACTAACTACTAGGTGACAGCACACATTTTGTTAATATCAAATGTAACTACAGGCTTTGATACAGGAACGCTGCTTATAGCTCTCATGAAAGAAAGTCTGCTTGCTGCATTAATTCCCCAATGACAGATTAATTTCCTTCCTTTAAAATAATTATGGCCATGTGTACTGTTATTGTATGACTCATTTGGTCTCCGACATACGACACCATGGCCTGATTTGCAAAAATGCTGAGCGACTTGCAGGCTCCGTTGACTTCATGCATCTCACAAGTATTTTAGAAATGTAAAGACAGAACTGAATTTTTCCTCCTCCCCACCCCAATTGAATTAGGAAAGGTGAACAGCAAGTTAGGAGCTTCTTTTCTCCAGCACCTCATTTTGGTACTTATACAGGAATTTAAGATTTTTAAGTTCCTTGGCCAGAAGAATAACTGTAGATGTCCAGCCATCATACTGAATATATGTACACAGGTGTCAACTTGAGGCTTTGAAAATGCCCAGGCTGGACTACAGCATGCTGATTTGTGCATTCCTGCAGTTAGATACATGTTGTGGATTTATATAAAAATTGTATCAAATATTTATACAGAATTTATTAGAGAAGTTTGTCCCTGTGCGTATTGCAGGTTATACAGTACTCCAGCTTTACTTGGGAAAAGTAAACCTTTAGTTTAGTAAATCATGGAATGGGATCATGTCCTACATTGATACAGTTTGAATCCAGTGCTGATTTAGACAAGAGAACTGACATCTCCTGGTAGAGCCATGCTCCATTTTCCAGTCTTCATATTTTGAAAAATTAGCTGGGTTAGGTCTTGTCCTGCAATTTGTTATGATGTGAATACTATTCATAGAAATGAACATCTCTGTTGGCATGAACGAGACATCTGTGTTATTATGAACTCCTTAGGAGGACGGGAGTCTGCAAGTTCAGCTGAAATATCAGAGAGTGCATCTTGAACTTTTGTTCTATGGAAAACAAATGATCCGTATAAAAAATAATTGCAGTACTTTATGGAGTAGGCAAATGGCAATGTGCAGGATCTGGTCCTCAGCAGCAAATTCCAGTGCACTTTTTTTATGTGGAGAAGTGAGTTTTTCTCCCAGCGTTGTGACATGCTGGCAAGAGTAGCACACAGGGCAAAACCCCCGTAAGATTTCCTACTAATCACAGAGACTTGTTTCTGCTCTTGTTCTAGATCCTCGTGTTTTGTTTGCTGTGTCAATTTGCATCACGTATTGTGAGACTGAGGCGGGTGGGGAGGAGTGTGTGCACGTTCAGTTATATTTTGCTTTAGTTGGCCTAGCCTACTTAAAAACGGGTGAAGCAGACAACTTGAAATTCATACTCATTACATGGCATCAGAGCCAGCTTTTAGGAACTTCAGCGTGACTCACTGTGCACAGGCTTAAAAGAAACAACAAATACAATATCATTCATTCCTTTTGCTATTTTAAATTACATGGGGAATAAAAAAGTCTCATCTAGAACCTACTGAAATGAATGGGATGACTTCTTTAATTTAAGGCAATTTTGGTTTATATTTTAGGACCTTACATAAGAGCTGCCTACGTCCTCCCCCTTCCCTGAACAGTTGGAGGAAAGCTGAACACATGCTCTCCTATCGTGTCTCTTCTGTGGATAAGACAAGTGAAGTTAACAGTTGGTTAATTCATCATTTGACTGCAAAAGGTTGGTGGAATAATGTACTTGAGAAAGACTAACGGGTAGCACAACACTGGTTTGTGCCGGAAGCTTTGGTGGGTTACGGGTTAAGACAGAGGGCATGGTGTTTTCCAGATTTTTCATAAAGCTGACCTTTTGGGATTGCTCTAAAGTAATATTCTGCCTTTGATCTCTGCTTGTCCATAGTAAGAGGTAATTTCTGCAGCTTTTAATGTGTTTTATTTCTCATGCTTAAAAAAAAGAAAAAGGGAAAGCCTTCTCAACTCCACATTCATTGAGTGAGGTTCATTTAAAAAGTGGCTGAGATTAAAATAGAGAAAAAAACCTCCTGGACCCAACTCTGAGACTATTGCAGGCTTGCTGCAATGCCTTCTTCTGTCAAGGCATGGACTTGCTGCCTTGGACTATGTCTCAAATACTTCTTGTCCGTATCGGGAGTAAAACTTCATAATGGCATTAGGGTATCAGCAGATTATCTACCAAAGGAACGAACGATTGCTGCTCCCGCCGCGGCCCCTGTTCCACACGGCTGGCTGGCATCAGGGCACAAAATCAGGGCTCTGCCTGTTCCCCTGAAGCTGCGGTTGGGATCCAGCAAACGTATGGATGACGTTGCATTTTCTGAGTGTTGCCTTAAATGATGCAATAAACCAGTAGCAATAAACGAGGTGTAGCGAGGCGCCCGAGCCCTAGCTAGCCGGGCACCGTGGGTGCTGTGGGCAGATGGGATCGTGCGTCTCTCCTCTGCACTGATGCTTAGATGCTGAAATTACCCTGGGAAATTGCAAGGCACGGTTCCTCCTCTGTTTCCCCTAAGGAATTTTGTTTGTGTGTTCAGAACCACAGAAGGGCTGTAGCACTGAATTTCCTTTGATGCAAGAGATATTTATTAGTATTACTCACGTGTAAATAGGCTTCCCTGCTCTTGCCTCTCAGGCAGAGAAGATATTGCTGCTTGAGAGTCAGAGAGAGGATTTAAATGATTTCCACATGAGAAATCCACTTGGATGGTTGTTGATCTGAAGACAATGCCGGTTTCTAAATTCTGACTTTGTTTTCCACAAGTTTGCTACTCCTCTGCTCTTATTTCTTCCATTTTCTTTATAAATACAGATTGACATCCGTAAACTTTCTGCCTATTAAAATTCTGCCTTCATCAGCATCTCTTCCTACAGGAACTTTGTGTGATAATTTCTAGAAGCTACTCTTTGCCTTCTAGAAGTCTAATCTTCGACAATAAACAAGCCCAGACAAATGCTTTTTCAGTCTGGAAAGCCATAAATAAGTAACCTGTACTTGTTAAATTAGGCACTGTAAAAACTCTGAGCTTTAAATCATCATCCTAGTAATTATTGTCATCATTGTCATTATTAGATGACATAAGATTTTATTGCTGATAATTTGGAGGCTTTGATACATTTATTTGAACTGACTGCTCCTTTGGCTAAGAATAATTGCCTAAATTCCTCTCATGGGCTTTTGCTTCTATAAAAACGTTGTTGACCTTGAAGCTTTTACTTGATTTTGAATTCTTATTCAAATGCAAATACTAATAACCGAGAGAAAAAGATGTTACTTCCTAAGCAGACGTTCCTTTTCAGTTCTGGAGACCTTGTACAGAAAAGTCTGGTTTTGGTTGTGCTGTCGGAGACCCCCAGCCTCTCTCTCAATGTTTGGGTTTTTTTTTGTTTGTTTGGTTTTGTTTTTTTTTTTCAATAGTAGGAAGGTAAGGCTTTCTTTTTCATAAACAGATGTTGATGGTGCTTAAGTGCTTTGACTGCTGAAGATGTGCACTGTGTTGTTTGATGGACCTCTTGGCATTCGTGTTGTTTTGTTTGGATTATCATGTTCAGGAAAGGGTATTATCAAGGGCAGTACTGTGCACCTCCTGCATCACTTTTTCTTTCTGCAGTTTTCCACATCTTTTAATACTGGAGGTGTCTATGTAGTCTTCATAGTAAGCTTTTTCTCTTACCTGTATTTGGTGAAGAATAAACATGGGCTTTTGGTGCTTCTTCAAGAGTAATATTCTCAAAATTGTCAAACGCAAATGTGAGCCTCCGTTTTACCTAACTAGCTTTCTCCAAAATGAGGTTTCAGGGCTTTTGAGACAATTTGGTGATAACCTAGAGCATCAAAGCAGAGGTGAGGATTTCCCTGCTCTCCCATGGGCTTGCTCGGTAATTTTTGGCAGGTTACATCTACTTCTCTGAGCATTTGTTTCCCCATCTGCACAGAGGTGATAGTGCCAGCTTTCCTGGTGAACCAATTCCGGCTTTGCTGACAAAGCAGTGGGCACTTTATTTGTAGTAATTGCGTGTTTAAGTGCCTTGCTACTTGGAGTCTTACTGAGATACTGAACATCTCCAAGTCCAGCTGCAGCTTCAGCCTCAGTCGCTCCCGGTGCTCCCCAGAACCTGCTCAGCGCTTGGCACCGCTGATTTTCAGAGGCAGGAGCCGTAATTTTGCAGAGAAGGTTTGCATGTGGGTCTGACTGTTATGGGAGGAGAAGATTTAGTTTACTTTGTTTTCTGTTTTACTTAATTAAAATTTTGCGGATTGTGAACTTCCAAATCGGTGATTTCTGTAAGGACAGCTCCAAGGAGCTTGGAATGAAGATTGTGCATCTGCCCTCAGAGCAGCTCTGGCACCTTCTGCAGAGATGTACCACTCTCCTGCATGGAAAATGATCATGCCGTGAACGCAGGTGAGAGGCATCAGCGAATAAACCCATAAAAGAAATGGCTGGATTACAAGAGAAAAGCTTTTATTTACATTACGAATGATAAGAAGTGACAGAAGTCTTAAAAAATACGGAGATAAGAATTTGAGAATTTGTATGTTTATTGAGTCGCTGTCAGGTGCAGCAGCCTAGCACACAGGGTGAACGTGATTTTTACTAGAGGATCTCACGGAGATGTTCAAATAATTAAAACTCAGATATATTTCTTTGGTAGTGTAGTCATCTTGTCCAGTGAGAAGAGTGTTTGAAGGCTCCGCAGCAAACAAGAGAGGTCTGGACAGACGTCTAATCAAAGATTTCTAAAAATAAGCTCTGAGTTTGCAAACTGATGTAAATTGTAACGTTCCAGGTTGTGAGCACTTCTCTAAGAAGAAAGGGTGTGAACTGAGTGTGTCCGTGTGTTTGTGCATCCGTGCTGATCGGTTCCTAGCTGTGATTATTTCAAGGTGTTTTGTTATTTTTACAAGAACACTTTTGTTTCCCCCTCCTGTAGCTGCTGTTGGAAAGAGGCCATGGCCTGGAGTCTGCTGCAACTGGGCCATTTCGCTATTCGCTTCTTAATGTTGTGTTGCATGAAATAGTGTGCATTTAGGTGATGTACCTATTCAGCTGTGGTAATAACAAAGAATGATTTCAGAAATAAATTAAGAAGAAGAAAGAGCTGGATAACAACATAAAATAGTGCCAGGCACTGTAAAAGACTCTGGAGAGCTCTGAAATGTCATGGTTTCGTGCAGTGTGCAAATAAGGATGAAATTGAAAATCAGATATTTTAGGAAAGGTAACTCTTAATTTACATGAAATACTAATCAAATAGTTATCAGGCCACCTTAAACAGCAATATTGAAGGTCACTTAACTATATGGAATGACACAATACAATAAGGTTGTTGTGGTTTAACCCCAGCCAGCAACTAAGCACCACGCAGCCGCTCACTCACTCCCCCCCCCCCCCAGTGGGACGGGGGAGGAAATCGGGAAAAGAAGTAAAACTCATGGG
>JAOBAS010000033.1:23066334-23079642 GCA_025311575.1 Elanoides forficatus
GGCTGGGCTTGAGAAGCTGAAAAATCCTTGATTTTAGACTAAACACTACTTAGCAACAACTGAAAACATCAGTGTTAGCAACATTCTTCGCATACTGAACTCAAGACATAGCACCGTACCAGCTACTGGGAAGACAATTAACTCTATCCCAGCTGAAACCAGGACAAAGGTATACCTGGCAAAAATTTTTAAGTACAAGTATAATTACTGATGGGATTTGTTAATTTTTATTTTGAATAATCATGTGTATGTTTCTATATAATAACTGACTTCAGTCTGCAAACATCTAAAAATGTTTGACTCTTAGATGGTTCTGTAGTATTGAACTGCAAGTCTTAGCCTGAAACCATTAGAAACGGAGGCAATGCATAAATGAAGATTTTCAGTTGTTTTTAATCAAGCAAGTAAAGATTAATGAGTCCAATGACAAAAAGCCTTCTCCTTGTGATGGCTTGTAAGCTCTCTTGAATAAAAGGCCAGATGAGCCAAACTCCTCTCATGCATAATTTTAAAATATTCCTTTGTTTATGAAAAAGAGGACACCTTTGCTCCAGCAAGCTACTAAAGCGTATTTTGTGAATTGCAGACCGTAGGAGATTGCTTCCAAAGGGCCATTATTACAAGATGTCAGTGATGATCACTGGCTGCTTTGACATTCTCCGCCTAGCTCTTGCTTTCCTTTCCATGAAAAGGTTGTAATCTTGGCAGCAAAAAAAAAAAATGTGTCTGATCAAGTGTGGCACAAATGAGTTGAACTTAATGGTCAAAACGTGGAAGGCCACCTGTTCTAGGTGATTTTTAACAGCAGCACTAGCGCGTCAAACTCCTCAGCTCTAGAATCAAAGTTGAAATAAGCAATAAAACAATTTTTCTGTTTATGTTAAATGATTTAAACTGTGTATCCTATATCAGGCTCAGACAGAAATTTGAGTATTATACCAGCAATATGGTCTCTAAGCAGTACATTGTTTTCATTATTATTCTTCATATCCATGGCTCATATGATCCCTTTTACTGGAGTTAATGGCAAATACTCTTAGGTAATAACAGGGGTGCAGGTTAATTTTTCAGTAACTACTGCTAAAGAATGCAGTGTTTCCACGCCTGGTACGAAAAGGCTTCGTCTTGCATCATGTCATTAAATATCCTCACTTAGAGTCCTGAGAATGAAGCATTGCCTCTGATTCAGGATCACCAAAAAGCACATAGGTTCTGCCTTTATTTAACTGACTTGTGATTTAACGTTAATGAAATCCATGTATCTCTGCTGTTACATTTTAAAATGGAACTTGGTTGGGTTATAGCCGAGCCAGTGAAACCCGGCTGCGGTGCACTGTGATCGTGTGTCTCGGCTGACGGTGACGTCCCGTGCAAACCCCGGAGCGCCGAAGTCTACCGAGAACAGCGCGTTGTGGTCTGGACACCGCGGGTCGCAGAAAAAGATCCATCCCTGTGCGGACGTTCATTTGAGAAACCCCGGGCCCCTTCAGCTGTTAATGTTTCAAAACCCACGCTGAGTTTAGATAGTCAACTAAAGGAAGAGTCACCCTGTTAGGCTGCTGGAAGTGTGGTTTTCCTGTGTTGAACAACACTTTGCTGCCCGTATGTGCCTGCATACGTGTCTGCTGGGGCTCCGGCAGGATGGGGATCCTGCACCCTGGGCAGAGCCCGTGCAGGAGCAAGCCGGGCGGGAGAACAACGCTGCGACAGCTCGGTGGTGAGATTCCACGCCACCGCTGCTGATGGGCGTTCCTCTTGTGTCCCCCCGCCCCGGCTGCGGCAGGGCTGGAGGATGCTGAGGGAAGCATCCGTGTCCTGCACCCATAGGGACTCCTCCTGCTTATGCAGTCGTTCCTCGCTGGCTTTTGTGTACGTGTGCGTGCAGGCTATAAGCCTTTCAAATGGTACCTTGCTCTGCTGGCCCACGTAGGGGCTGCGTGGGGCCCTCCTGACGGTGGGACGGGCGAACGGCGAGCCACGAGAAGTCTTCAGTCGCAGAGCGACGATGGAGAACTTGGCAAGGACCTTTGGCGCAAAGAATCTGGAAATCTGGAAGGGTGAGAATTATTCCCAGGTCAGAAAAAATGAATTGGTAAACAGATAATGTAATACAACTTAAGAGCGAGGTGTTTATTTGCCCCATCTCCTGTGGGTGAATTGTCCCCCCCAGCCCCACCGTGGGGCTTGTCCTGCTGAACCCACTGCTGTCTTGGGGGGCAGGAGGGGCTGTCCTCTGCCCTTCTCCCCCCTTTCCTCCCTCCTTGTATCTGCACGGAATTCAGAGTAACCACAGGCTGCAGGAATGCAACAGCGATTCTTTTCCTCAAGGGACAGGCATTTGTAGCATTGTTTAATTAATAATAATAATAAATCCTCTCAACCCGTCAGTCTCCCACAGCTTAGGTGAACATTATCACAGAGACAAAACCGGGGGCACCGGGGTTAATTAACTTGCTCTGGGCTGGTTTTTGAGCCAGACGGGATCTTCAGTCAAGAAAACCCCACAGTCAAATGTAAGAAAATGAGAAGTGTTGCAGTCTCCGCGGAGGCTGTGTAGGCAGCCTCAGCAAGGTCACAGAAGGCACAGAACGAGCAACGTGAGAAATGCATGTACAAAGCACAAACAAATGAATAGGAAAAGACGAAGAAAAGGTTGAGGGAGGAAGATGGGGTGTACTGCAGGATTTAACTGAAAACTTAACACTTTTTTGCTCCTTGTCCCCCTCCCCTCCATAAGTGAGGCCAGATCTTCAGGATACAGCACCTCCTCCTGCCTCTGGCCTGATTGCACATAAGCAGCCTGTGTCTGTGATAGGTCTCTTTATCCCCAGATATGTGCAGCAAAGTGTGTATTTAATGTATTCAGCCTGTAGGCTATAGATCAACAGCATTTTCTGCTTTGTGCAGCTTGTCGAATGAGTCATGTTTTCCTCTTCATTTGGATGTGTGTATCCTCTAAGCCAGTTGATAAATCGTTCTTCCCTAACTCAATTAAATGTGGTTGTGTTTTCCTGTAGTGCTACAGTTTAATTCACAGCATTGCCCTGAATGTACTGTAACGACATTTCTCTTATTTGTACATGTTGCAGTTTTGTCTAAAAGAGCTACCGCTGTAAAGTGAAATATGAATTTCTACAGAGGAACAAAGGCTTCTCGAGCTGCACCTTTAATAAAACCTCTGAGATCAGTGCATGGAGGATCCTGAATGTCAGCAGAGGACCTCTGAGCTACGCCTGTTCACCCCGACGTACCTGGGCGCAACTTTGGAGGTTAAGCAATGAGTTGTTCATGATTCGGGTGGGAACTTTTGCTGGCACAAGTTGTCACGATTCATTACAACCACGGGAGTGGTGGCAACTGGCACCATCTGTAGCTCAGCCCTGTTCAATACACAGCCCCAACCCTCCCATTGCTGTGCCTTGAAAGGATTATGTTACATCAGATGATGATCTCCATTTTCTCATCTGATATTGCAGCCTCTCTTCTACAGCAAGTTATTATCGAAGTGTAAAACTTGTTCAAATTAACATCAGAAGCCCTTTTCCATTTTTGGGGGCTTTGAAAGCTTGGGTGATATATCAATGACCAAATGTAATTGCTTTCTCTAAAATATGGCTTTCTAAAAGGAAATCTGACTCGGATGTATGTAGTGAATGATTTAATTTATGTAGAAGCAATGGGTCTGAAAAAGGAGGAGGAGGAAAAGTTGTGATATGGAGGCTGAATTCATCTTAAGTTATGAATAATAGATGACTCACTTGGGAATATTTTTTGCTAGATTTAAATTAAATCTCATCAAATACATGATAATTGGATATATTTATAAACCTGCAAAGCCTACTCAAGGGGATTTTGGTAATATTGTCAATACTACAGGTTAACCATGAAACTAGTCAGAATTAATTATTGCAAGCAGTTGTACCTGGCTGCAATGGTAATTCATCATAGTAATCCCTGGAAACTGAGGTTCTAACAGTCTGTCTTCTCATTCTGGATTTGGCTTTTAAATTGTCTTCCAGAAATCAGGAAGTGCTTCTTGGCTCATTAAAGTAAGGGCGGCTTCTCACCAGCCTGGTTCAAAGTACTTTTAGGTGGTTTACTCAAAATAGTGTTGTGCTCTACCAGGCTCTCCAGAACAGTCAAGTTGGTAATGACTCATAAAACTGACTTCCTAGAGACTGCTATGTCCCAGCTGGGTCTTCTGAGGTCTGAGTGTTTTGATGCTTTTCATGTAATCAGGACATTCACATACGTAACGGTGATCCTGTCTGATCTCGTTTATGCTTTACACAGGCTGTACAAGCGAGGGTTCCATCCTTCAGCTGACCAGATATTTCTCATGGCACCTACAGCAGCTCTGAGGATGCTAGTGAAGGGAAATTTGATGGAGTTGGCCAACTGATTCAAATCTTGGTCATATTTGCTCTCCTGGTCAGAGAAAATCATTGATCTGAACACTTTTCAGTCTTCTGCTCCTGCTGCGCACAAGCTGCTGTGGTGTTTGCGAGGCTCTTGCAAGATGAGAGAGAACAAAAGACTGATCTCGGTTTGCAATCACAAGTACTCATCCTTTTCTCCTAACATTTTGTGTCAGGTTGTCTAGAATTTCCTGTCCTCTAAATGGTATAAGCTGTCTCACCCTCTGCCCCTCCGTTGTTTTTTACAGGAGAATAGAGTTATGGTTATTTCAACATGGTCTACAAACCTCTGGTTCTGTTGAGTTAATCTGGCCTCTCTAGGTCACGTTTGCCTCATCTGCATGCAGTAAGGCACTTCTCCATTGCTTTAAGGGCTGGCATTCTCTAGTGATGAAAATAGTTAGATTTTTTTTTTTTCCTACAAATTATCAGGTCATTTAAAAAAATGAGCTCATTTTAATCTAATTCTGCATGTGCAACTGTCCAGAGAGTTATTTTCAGCTCCAGTAGTTGCAGTTTGCAATTATTATGCTTCTTTTAAGAAAAGAAAAGTAACAGCTCTATATTTTATGTGACTTACTGGTGATCTTCCAGAACAACTTGTGTTTAGGATAAATAATAGAAAAAATAAGAGGGCAAATGAATAGTAATGTGGACTTGAAAAAGCACAGAGGAAGTAGGACCATATGTAAAGATTACTAAAATATTAACATTTGACCACTTAGGCATGAATATTTTAATTAAAAAACATGTAATTCTTATTGAAGTGAAATCAACAGTTCCTAACTAACCATGGCTTTTGGTTGTAAAAAGGCAACGTTTTTATTTCATTTACTTAATTGCTGTGATTCATGTGTGCATTCAGATATGTCTGCAACCCATCTCCTGCATCTCTCATCTAGGTCATGGATTTGAAGCAGAGTGTCAAGAAATGCCTCAAGTACCTTAATTCATTCCCAGCAGGAGTGTGGACATAGGGGTGCGGTATTTTCTTTTTATTTGCACTCATGTTTTGAGTACTTTTGGAGTACAAGATGCCAGTTCATGTACCTTGTCCAAGAGCTGCTAGTACAGGCATGGCTGAAGGTCATGTCCAATTTCAGTATGCTTTTAAATGTGATGCTTATTTTCTGCATTTCCACGTAACTTGCGATGAATTTGAACCCTTCAGATTCAGCAGCGTTTTGTCAGTTTATTTACTGGAAAAAAAGCTGGTGACCAGACTATGTGCTTAAGGTCGTCTTAGATTTCACGTTTATTTTTATTTAAAAGCATAAATCAACATTCCTGTTCCTTGTACAAAAAGGAGCACCAATAATTTTTTGTATCAGAGTTTTAATCGGCTACATTATTGACCTCGAAAATGTTGCCTGGGCCGTGGAGCCAGGCGTGCTGCAGGAGCCCAGCTGGGGACGGGTGGGTGGTGGGTGCCGGGTGGGCGCGCAGGTAATCTCCTGTGAGGAGGGATGGATTTCACGCCGATTGCTCAGTGATGCTCTATGCCCAAAGCCAGAGTTTAATCATGAATCCGCTTCCCACAGCCTGCTGGCGTGAAAATGTCACCATTTCTAGCTGTCCTCTGCTCCCCATCCTGGGGGCTGCTGACGCCGGAGCAGAGGTATGTACGTGCTTCTCAACTATTATTTGTTATCCGAAAAAGAAGCAAGTGTCGACTTTTATTCATACCCCCATCTGCAGCCATTCCCGCTTACACGTAAGTATTACCCAGAACCGCAGACCCTGGTTTCGCAGATGCCTCACGCGAAGGGGCAGACAACTTCCCCGGCAAGGCGCGCAGCGGAGGCATCAGCCACAGAGCAGCAGTGAATCTCCTGCCGGGGCTCCCCAGCTGGGGCCAGTCGTCACCTCCAGACGATGAATAACGCTCCTCCAAACGAGCCACGCTGCATTAATGTTGTAGAGAAACCTCTGGAGCGTTCGGCCTAAGCTGCTGTAACGTGCTCTTGCAAAAACAGCTGCTGTGTTGCTTTGCTTTCCTCTCCCCGCCATTGGGAACGGGGAGAGAGAGGAGAGAGAATGCAAGGAATTACGGTGCTTGGAAGGAAGGAGAGTGAGACTGAAAAGGCTTGGGAGATTTGAGACCGCCACCGGAGGAACTGAATGCTGAAACTGGGGGTAGTAAATACTTCTGGTTTCTTTAATGAGATTTGAGATTTACTGAAGAGGATTTTAAAAAATGTTTTCTGTGTTAGTAAGCCAAAGATTTTTGATACAGAAGAGGTACTTTCAGAAATTTAATACAGATTGTCAACAATCTGTCTAGTGTTTAACAAAGGGAGCGGGTTAATCCAGCTACTGCGAGACAGGAATACATGATAAAAAGCATCAGTACCTGAGGGAGCGATGCAATGCAGCAGTGGGGAGCAGAAGAAGCAGTGAAAGGCTTTTCTGGAGCTTTGCACAGGGATTTCTGGGTTTGCTGAACCCAGTGTGAAGCTTGTGCCTGTAACCCTGTGCATCCCTCCATTGCCTGGCTTGAATTTGTGTCGCTGAACGCGATTCTTGTTCATGTACTCTATGTGTAAATTAGGAGGGACATTGGACAAATCGGAGTTCTCTGTAAGGTGCGAGCGGAGTCCGGGATGGTGCTGGGTTTGGATCACCAGGTTGCTGCCTGCAGACATCCAAACCCTGTGGGTATGCGTGTGTAAATCTAAAAGAAATCCTTTTCCTTCTCCCTGCGGCTGGGGGCTGCAGGGCCGGGTGGCACAGGGGACAGGCTGCTGCACGGCCACCCAGCAGGGATGGGGTGGCCGCACCCTGGGTACCGTTTTGGGTACCGTTCAGCTGTGATGCCCAGTTCACCTCCCAAGAGCTTGACAGCACATGGGTCTGTGCTCTGAAACGTGCCTTTTTCTCATTTCAGCATCTGCAGCCTGAAAATTCAATATCCACCCAGCTTAGCAATAGTTACGTTTATTTTTCCTGCACCTAATCCCTGTTTTGAGAGACGAGCCTTGCAAGGGGCAAGTCAGAGTTTAGAGCAACAGGACCTGATAGTAGGCTGGACCGGCATCCTAAAAATGTGTCACTAAATGAGAGAGCACGCTATGGGTGTGATCCTGAATGGCACCGCTCAGTTGAGATCTCTTAATATACTAGAAGTAAGTGTTAGCACAAATGAGATTCAGAGCTGATGGTTTCTTAATTAGATTTTAGCATTCCGTTGTTAATTAATTTACTGAAATGTTTCAGGATGTTTTCCCACACCGCATCCCTCTCCCCCCTCGCTCCTCCCTGAGGAGCAGCCAGCAGCAGTGAGATGTAGTGCAAATTAATCCTTAACAACTGCCACATGTCATTTCACTATCTGAGTAAAAGAAACAATGATGGAATATCTGTTCTCTATGAAATATAAAGCGACTGTACATCTTTCTTAACAAATGAATAACAAAGTTTAAATAACCACGTCAAAATATCCTTTATAAGAATTTCTGGTTTGGTTGCCTAATTGTTGTAATTTAGTGTAGTTTCCTTCTGAGAAACTGTATTGTTTGGGAGGCCATACAAGATCCCTGAGGCATGACTTGATTTCTGCAGATGTGGAAGTTTTCTTACAAAGGAGGAGATCTAGGAGGTTTTTGTCACCAGCCGA
Source organism: Elanoides forficatus (assembly GCA_025311575.1). Taxonomy (NCBI): domain Eukaryota; kingdom Metazoa; phylum Chordata; class Aves; order Accipitriformes; family Accipitridae; genus Elanoides; species Elanoides forficatus. Next base: position 23,074,369 of record JAOBAS010000033.1, read on the forward strand.
GAGCTCATCTTTAAACCTCTTACCTCAATAAAATCTGCTCCCCACTGGTGTTCATGCTGGTTAGCGTGTGTTACAGAAAACACCAGCTCTGTCTTGATTATAAATACATCACTTTTTGTTGGTAAACATAATTGAGTTATCTTCAGGGTGGGAGGACTCTGTTTCAAGTGCTGCTGGCCAGGCTGGGTGGTCGGCGTGGACCTTCCCCAGCTCTGCAGGAGGACGGCTTATGGACAAGCCTGATTTTTTAACAAAGTTTTGGGTCTGCATCATGGTTGCAAAGTGCCAGCATGTGACACATTAAGAATAGTGTCCGTGACTAAGAAAGTCCACCATCGTGTGCAGGGTGGTGTGACAGAGCGTCCCAGATGGGTTTCGTGCTTAAGCCTGCAGCACTCCGGTAGCTTACTCGGCTTTTTCCCTGGCAGGCAGCAGAGCCTCAGAGCACCTTTCAGAGACGACCGGTTAAATGAAATGGAATTTAAAAATTGCATGAACACCTCTTTATATGATAAAGTACAATGGCTAAAGTGTTTCCAGTAAGTAATTTCCCAGAGTTTCTGAGATGATTTCTGAAAAGACACCATTCATTGCCCTCATTATGCCAATTTCAGCTGAAAATTAAGGCCAAAAATCAAGGCCATGTACTCCACTGTATGAATGTGAAGGGAAATTTTTAAGGGCCCTTTAAACTGTGTAAGTTCCTGCTAAATTGCCTGATGTCGTACCTGGGATTGAAATTAGAGGGCATTAAAAATATATTCCTTGAAACTCGTGTCCTATTTTTTTGATTTGTGAGTGTTCTTTCAGGCATGTGACAAAAAGAAAGAGTTTTCAGGAAAACAGCTCATACACTCGTAAAACTAGTAGAGTTTATTCTCCTGACCCCTCCTTCCTTACCAGAAATTCTTGTGGTAAGGGGAAAAGCACCACCTTTACCTTTTGGGGAGCTGAAGGACACCATTCTACTTGTATTAGAGGGTGGTGATGATAAGGATGAGGAGGAGCATGGACAGAAGGACAGAGGATCCTTGAAGGTACCCAGTTAGTTATGTTTGGTTTGGAACTGGCCTGTGGCACAGCTGGAGGACAGACCTTGCTTTGAGGCTGAAGCAGAAAAGGCGAAAGTTGAAGACATTAGAATATCAGGATGCCATTCTCTGAGACTTCGATGGTGTAGGATTTAGGAGTTTTTGGCGTAAGGATTGGCCTGGGATCACAAATGCAGGGGAAGGAGAGAGCTTCAGTGAGTCTTGTACCATAATAGATGAAAGGTTTTAGACCTAAGTTTCTGAGTTCTAGTGACCTTCAATTTTTTATGAACTTTTATTTTAAATTAATTTTTAAACCCCCACCATTTCACAGCAGCAGGAAAAATAAGAGAAAGGAAAACCCCAAGTCATGCAGCCAGCTGTGGTCCAGGCTGGCAATGTATAAGGAATAAGCAATTTGTGGAATCCTAAATAGAGAACTCTGGGGAGGGGCAAGAAAAAATCCAAAAAGTAAGAGTCCTTAGGCAAAGTAGATAATTGAACTGCGATGGATATGTGATTTTTTTTTCTTATGTATCCAGGCAACTATTTGCTTTAGATGTAATGACTGTTATAAATCACAGAATGAAGTTTCTAACTGCAGCACATGCCTGGACTAGAGCTGTTGATGCTATCCAGCTAATGAAGTGTATTTCTTGAAGCAACAACAGGTTACCTATCATTGTGTCATTCACCCTGGTGACATGATTACAGCTTATGCAGGGCATCACTTAGGACACTTTCTTTGAGCAGCTATAGTCCTGTATCTATAAACAGCAAAAAGCTGAAGGAATCATATGTCGTCTTACAAACAAATTATGTCACCTAAGCTGTGAATTTCTGAATGGCACACCCAGATTTGCAGTGTGATGATCTGAGCTGGTTCCTCTCCCTCCCAGTGCTTTGGTTTGGGCTACCATTCCTCCTGAGTGGGCGAGAGACCCAGGGCTGGTGCCTGGTCCAGACGGACTGAGAGACGGACGCAGGCAGGCGAGACCTGAAGATGAAGATTCTGGGAGAAAAAATTTCCGCTTCTGAAGTTGTGTATTATATACTACCATCTAGCCCTAACTTTTAGTTCTGGGTTACTTTTTGGTTTACTGGATTGCTGTTTGGCTTTGTGGGAGCTATGACCTTTAATAGGGTTACCTGTATTTAAGGATTTCAAAGTTCGGTATTTGGCAATATACTCTGCCTGAAATTAAAAGACAATGGCATGTGCTGTGGCTATTTGAAAAAATTAATGCTATTTTTTTCTTTTGTGTGTGAAAAAATGAGCTACCCATTAAAAGAAGAGCTCGTTCCACACTGCTGCCTGTGTTTCATGCATATTCACAAAGAAGCAGTTTTGAAAGATATACTTCTGTGCTTTTGCTGCTGGAGGTAGAGGAGAATATTAAAAAATCCCATTTTTTCCCTACTGCTTCACTTCTGCTGCTGTGTAAACACCGAGTGTTTGCTGTCCTGTCGGGATTAACTGATGTTTGTTCAATGTGGGAGAGGTGTTTTTAGAAAACAGATGGTTTTGGACTGTTTTTTTCCCCCAGAAATTGGTGAAATGGAAGCTGATTTCAGATTGTTCTCTGTAATTTTTACTATTGGCTCTAATGAAAAATACCCTGATGCTGAGAGTCTGTGCAACAGGTCCTCTCTATCATGTGCAGCTTCAGTTAAAACCCCTGCATGCTGCACTCTGCTTGTGGTGTACTATAAAATGATAAATACTCTGAAAAATCATATGTTAGGACCTTAGACTCTTCACCCAGCTTTGGGGGTATCCTCACCACACAGAGCGGTTGTGCAAATAAACGTAGTAAAGGCATATGAAACACTCGTATAACATCATGATCAGTGCCATAGAAAAAGGTCCAGAGGGAGATTGCTAATGCAGAGCTTGGCTAGAACAACATGTACCGTAAGGAAAGCTCTGGTGCAGGTGCTGAGCTGTGAGGATGGAACAAGACTTTCCATATCTGCTTATTCTGCTGCACTCGACTGCCTTTGATTTTCAATCTCCAGGTGAGCTGATTATCGCAGACATAAATGGTAACAGGATTGTCCAGGTTGCAATCAATGAGTAAAGAGCATGTTTTGAATTTCAGTGCCCAAAAGCTTAGTGTTTGACTCACTGTAGAGCTCAGAGGAAAAGCTTTGGAGCTGTGTTGCTGATGTGCATCCAGCTGCCCATTGAAGTCTTTAGGCACTTCTTGGAGTTATCAAGAGGTAAGTAGACTTGCGAGATTAGGAACAAAAAGGCCCTTTGTTTACACATTTTTAGCAAAGTATTGAAAATATCCAGAGTTTAAGGAAAAAGAAACTCTTTTCCACCTAACTTCCAATGGCCTAGTAGGGGGAAAGCCCCTATTTGCTCTTTATTTTAATTATCAAGACACAGGGATGGTGACATCTGGGTTGCCACTGATGTGAAGAACCCACAAATCTCAGTCCACCCTTGTCACTTCCAGTACAAATAATGAAGAAAGAAATAAAATTCCAGGCTTCAGAAGAGAACGTGCCAGGTGTCTCCTCCGTTGTACGTTAGTTCAGTTCTGCCGTCCAAAACGGCACCTCTTCCTGCAGAGAGGATTTGAGAAATACTAAACATGTCAGTACTGGGGCAAAAAAAAAAAGAAAAAGAAAAAGAAATCATTAACATAATCATAGCCAACACGCCAGAGCGAGGAAAAGTGCAGAGAACTGCATAACTGTTTTTCCAGCTCTCAGAAATGTCTTGCTGTTACAGATGAAGAAAAAGCTTCTTGGAGGCTGATGGGGTTTGGATTGTCCCTGGGGATTTATTTGATGTATGATCTGACTGGGAGTAGTCAAGTAGAGAGAAATGCTTTAGATTTTGAGTGCAGTGGACCATAACCCAATAATTCAAGAGAAGTTTTACCATAATGGGAGGTGGGAAGTTGCAGGAGGGGGATGTGGTGGGATCTCTGTGGGTCCTGCCTGTTTTGCTTTCAAAACACGGAGCGTACCTGTGCTGCCTGTCAGGCCATCCTTCCCTCTGTTGCTGGAGGAGGTCTGTGCTCTGCAGGACACCCCCTCACCTTCCTCTGCGACTTGGCTTGCTGGCACGCAGACCTTCTCCCCACGCGTGGTCACCATCCCCGGCCAGCATTTCGTGGTCAACCCGTGGTGACTCTGCGTGAGTCCTGCCTGCGGCTGTGCCCGCGCTGCAGGGGAGCGGTGAGCTCCTGCCAACGGCAAGAGGAGGCAGAAACTCTGCGGTAATTCATGTGTTGGTGCTTGGCAGCTTCAGGATCAATTATCAAGACTGTAATGCAATATCCCTTTTATTTTCCTTGCTTTTCCCGAAAGCTGTGCATGGGCCATGAAGATTTGCTGCCGTATTATGGGTTGAAAAGTTGATTATCAAAATAAAACAAGCTGAATGGCTGGAGTTTATCACCGTACTTGGCCTGGTATTAGCATGGCCACAAAGTCTTGAGGGGTGTCATGGTGTTACACGAAGGTGGCACCCAGCTGGGGAGAATGTCCCCAGCACCCCCCTGTTCCCACCAGGACGGGATGCAAATCCCACAGCGATGCACGGCCATCTCCCTTTCTGCAGGGGAAGGGCTTAGCCCGTCTCTATAGCCCTCTGTGCTAGGGTAACAAGTTAGTTTAGCTCGGCGTTGCCCTTAGACTTATTCCTAAAATTTGTAAGAAAACTTCTTGAACTGGGGTTAATACGCGACAATTTTTCTCTGTATGCAGATGTATTATCACCCATAAACAATTAGGAAGCCAAGTGTTTACATGATTAGCTGATTTGTGGATGCTGTCTGTCAGCAAAGTGCTGTTATTAGCTCTAGCACAGTTCAACACAGTTCTGATTTCAGTTGTAGGGAAGTTAATAATAGATTGTCACATCTGTTTAAACTGCGAGGTCTTCAAGGCATGGATATGTTTATGCTACATATATATCCTTATAGCGCAGGAAACAAGTCTTGACTGAGATTTCAGGGACTGTTTAAGAGATATGACTGAAAACCAGATTTAAGGAAAATATTTTCACAGGATTATAGAGCAAGAAATTAAAGGTTTTAGAATTGCTTGGACTTTTTTTTAAAGTGAGATTGTGTGCTGGTTTTGGCTGGGATAGAGTTAATTTTCTTCGCAGTAGCTGGTATGGGGCTATATTTTGGATTTGTGCTGAAACAGTGTTGATAATTCAGAGCTGTTTCAGCTATTGCTGAGCAGTGCTTACCCAGAGCCAAGGGCTTTCCTGCCC
>JAOBAS010000033.1:23085337-23126045 GCA_025311575.1 Elanoides forficatus
GGAGGGTGCTGGGTGCGGGTCCCAGCTCCCGAGCGAGACCAGCTCAGGTGAGAAACAGCAGAGAGAGAGAGAAGGGAGTCAGCCGTCTCCCTGAGATAGTGCTCACCCCTGTGATTCCTTTTTTGGCTTAATACCAAAGATTAAACAGGTAGCACCCCAAATTATATTTGCTTTTTTTTTTAAAAAAAAAAGGATTATTTTCTCCCCTCTGAATATCCTCTGTTGGCTATCATCGGTGTTAGAAATAAGCAGACTATCATCTGATGCAGTACAAGAGTTCATAACTGCAATATTTTATGAAACTAGTATTAGAAAATCATGTATCATACAAATGCATAATTAGTTATGTGGTCCTCAGTAATCCATGTTTTTTCCATTCTTAATGTAAAATACCTTTGCTATTATGCTTTCTAATTTAATTTTAAACATTTTAAGCGAGGTGCTTCTTATCTGTTCCCTGACTCTGAACATGCCTCTATCACTATTTTATTATTTAATCTCATATTTTTCCAGGTAAGATACTCAATTAGTACACCTCTTCCATCACCTCCTTTTCTAGCACTTTTGAAATCACTGTTTAGGCTTTGCAAACTTTCCTTCATTTCTGCTCATTCTCAGCAACACTTGGCAGTGTTTCTCAGATTTCTGTTTTTGCAGCTCTGCTGTGGAGCAGCACCTCCTGGCCGAGGCTCTGGGTGACATACGTAGGGCTCCTGTGGCTCCGCTTGTCTGAGCGGTACCTGGAGCGTGCACAAGGCTGGTAGGCAAAACGTGCTGGGGGACGGCGCTTGAGACAACGTCAGTGTTCCCTGTGCTCTAGCGAGGCTTGACTCGATGATTTTTCCTCATGCGTAGCTGCTTTTATTGTGATGCCACGCAAAATTGAAAAGCATCATGTAGCCAACATAAGTTTATGAGCCTGTCCAAGCAAACCACCATCCAGCTATATATCTGCTTCAGGATACGTATTTTAGTTACCGGTGAATACCCCAGTTTTAATTTGAAAGCAGGTCTTGCCTTCCTAATATAGCTTTAATTAAATAGCAATTCTATTTCTTAGCTTTGTGACATAGGGATTAAAGGTTGGAGAAATGATTTGGCAAATATCTGTGGAAAAAATACAGAGCATAGCTTTTTTTATTAATAATTTCTCTCCTAAGGTTAAGCTTGGTTTTACCAGCATAACTGTTAAAAAGTAGAGAATTTCATTGCCTTTAAAAGTTTCAGATTTTGTTACTGAAGCTTTGACTGCTCAGGATTGAACTACCCTACTAATGGCATCATTTCTTTTTTGCAAATGAGGACATTAGAGGCATGATTTATCATTACTCCAGAGTTTTCCTAGTCGGTATTTGTAACCACATCACTTGATTTTTATAAACTTCATTAGGTTGTAATCAATGCATGTGTGAGGCTGAGGGAGATGAGATGCATGATTTCTTATTCTTAACTGTCATAGTAAGCATTTATTAAGGCAAACTTTTCCTGGGATGGCATTACAAGACAGAAATATTGAGAAACAGCAGGCGTCCCACAGGGCAGGACTTGGTAATCAAGATTGCATTAACGCTAATGACAGTGGCTGCACAGTTTATTTCCTGTGAGGTAAAGTTATTTTAACCAGCAGCTTTTGTGATGGAGGTGAAAACTAGGAAAATGTCGGCTCTTTCAGGCTCTATCATATGGGAAACAAGTCCGTCTGGAACGAGGAGCACTGCTAGTGCCAGCCTCAGGGCTGTGGAGGTCAGGGGGTGTGTGATCAGCTCCTCGGGGTTTTATTGGCAGGCAGGGGGGTACTGCCCCGTATGAGCACCGGAGTGTATGGTTTTGCACTCGTTTTGATCAAATCGCATCCTTTGGGGTGCTGGGGTGTTTTTCCCCTTCCAGGCTGGTTTTCAAGTTTGGCGAGGTCATTTCAAATTCTGCTCTTGCCTTCCCGTGTATTTGTTGTCACTCTGAGCTTGCTGTCATGGGGAGATTTAATCAGCATACCCTCTGGTCCATCACCCAAATCATTAGTGAAAATTTTGAGTAGTGCTGGACGCTGGGCAAACCCCTGTGGGCTTCCCTTGATACGTGCAGGTGGTTTGACAGTGAGCCGCCCGTAATTGCTCTTCGTGTTTCCCAGTGGGTTATACAAGCAGTTCAGCGTCCCAAAGACAAGGGTTTCTACTCCTGGCCAGTGACAATATCATGTGGGACAGGGTCAAAATCCTTATCACACCTAAGGCTGCTCTATCCACTGATCCTATGACCTTGCTGCGGAAGGAAACGAAACAGGCTTGGTGTGATTTGCTCTTGACAAAACTATGTCAGCTGTTACACATCTCCTTAGTTTTGCTCACTGCCTGATTGTTCCCAGCTGTTTTCAGGGATGGAGGTAGAGCTGGCTAATATATAGCTTCCTACCTCCTGCTGCTCTTTTCTTTTCTGAATTGGGATCTTGTTTGCCTGTTGCCTGTAACTGAGGACCTTGACCAGTCTTCATGAGTTTCCTAAAGGTAATTGCTAAGTGCTCAGATCGCATCAGCCAGTTACCCAAGTGCCAGAGATGACTTCAAAAGAAGGCCTAAACTCTTCTTCTTTCTTGATGTTGTTATCTGCATACCAAGGTTTTAATAATTTGAGGAAAAATTATTAGGTAGGAATTTGGGCTGAAAATACAGATATTTCCCAAATTAAAGCTTTACTAGTGAATATAAGGGGAAAAAACCTAAAATCCTTCACCCAGCTGTTGCCTTTTTGGTTAAGGGGAAAGTTTGTACTTGTGTCAAGAAAAGTCAATGTCTTTTTATTCCTTTCACCTTTATGCTGCTTAATTTAGGAATTGTATTTAGTAGTTTGCTATGCCTGTTGAGTTTTCTCAAAATCTGTCATCATTATTTCTTTTCTTCCTTGAGAGTTGGAAGTTTTGGGAAGATAAGTTTGTGCTTTTGGACTAAAATGGGTGAATCGGGACCAGTGGCTGAATGAGGAAATGTGGTTGTAATGGCTTCTGGTTGCTTTTAAGGTGTGCTAAATTTGAACCGAGTTGTATGTTCATAGCTGATGATCCTCTAGATAAGGCTTCTCAATCTGCTGTGCAGGGAGAGATGGGATGTCCCTCTCCCAGCCAGTTTTCCTGCTGAGCATCCTCCCGTGTTTGGTGAGGATGTCTGTTGGAGGCTCGCTGTCATTGCACTGGGATGCTGAGCGGGGCATTTTAGATCAAATGTAAACCCAGGAAAAGACGTGTGACCTATCTGAAAAATAAATCAATGTGAAGGAGGTGATCATTTAGAAATAAATGACATTCTGACTTTTGCCGTCCTTTGGTGGCTTCACAGAGGAGGAGATGCTTGATCCAATACAAGCTCTAACAGGTGTTGTTTTTCAGATCAACTTTTGGTTTTAATGAAGTGGAATAAATGACTTTGAATTAGTTATCATGCTAAAAAGAAGAAAGGGCATGGAAGTATTCAGTTGATTTGACAGGTCAGGCAAAATATTTCGCAAATTAGCAGCACATTTAAATCTAACGAGATACAATGAGTCAAATTACTCTGTGTAATGATATCAGCTGGAATGGAATTATACCAGCATGTGCTTGGCAGAGTAAGTTGGCTAAACCTATGCAGTCTTAAGTTCTTCTAGAAGCATAATAGGATATAAAGCCCAGGTGCAGAAATAGATTTTTCTGAATTAAAAATGAACCTGATCAGTCTGGGAGATCTTAACACATCTGGTTTTGAAATAGTTCGGAGCTGCAGCTGAGCTTGGTGAGTGCAAACAGTCTTTGATACCTTTTTGTTTGTGGTACTTGGGACAGTTATGAAGGAATTTGGGTTGTGGTATGAAGTGCTTTAACTTGAGCAATTTTCAAGTGCAGCCATCAGGGACTGCATGGCTCCTCAGTGAAATCTTTTTACTTGATTGTTTTTCTACGTTAACTGCAAAGAAGTTAGTCAGTTAACTTTGTTCTTACTACGTCTTTTGCCAGAACAAAACAAAATATTGCTAGGGAACTACTGAACAGTTTTCTGTACCGCTTAAAATATTTATTTGTTCAGTGTGTGTATATAACAGCCTGTGGCAATACCTATCCTTTGTCCTAGCAGCCATCAAAGGAAAGAATAAAATAGATGCCTGTCCCTTACTTGCCTTGGCAAAAATGTTTTGAAACCTGGTGGCTTGGGCCATGCAGTAGTTCTTCATGGCCATGAGTGCTCTAGGTGCATATTTTGTCTGTCAGGACTTGCCTTGGAAGGACATGCCCAGCAGCATCTCTGCTTCTCCTCCCTGTCACCGCTGCGCACTTTGCATGCTGCTCCTTCGGCTGCCGCATTGATCCAGGTCCCTGACAGCCTTCAAACTCTTTAGTTATATAGTTTATTTAGAAGGTATTCCTTTTTGGGAAATGCTACTTTATCACTGAAGAAACTTTTTTTCATTTAGGTGGTCAGGAATTTCTTAAATGTTGTTGTTATCCTCTGTGAGGAGTCCAGAGCGTTTGGGTTTCTAAGCCAAAGAATTTATTGGGGCTGATGTTAAGAGAAATGTGACCAGCCAAAGGCAAGAGGGTCACTACCTCCAGCGTCATGTTCCCATGGAGGAAGGTCCCGAGCGCTCTCTTCCCTCTGGAGTGGGGAGAAGTCCGGAAGAGTAATACATGATATGGAATGTGTATGTTTTTGCTTGGTTTCATCAGAACTATCTGGTACTTACGGCATGAGTAGGAATTTCTTTCCTTTTATTTCCTGTATCCCAGCAGCTAAATGTAAACAGCCTGTTCTTATTTTCTTAACAAAAGCAATTTGAGGCACTTCCCATTAATTAAATATAATGAATAATTAAAGAAACTTTTGTAATTTTTGGAAAGAAATAAGAATATGAAATGGTTAGACAAAACACTTGAATCTAATTAAGAAACAATTCAGGGAAGAAAACCTTGACATTTATTTTTAGTATTTGATTCCCTACAATATGAATTTAGATGTAAATTGTGCTGTGGAGAAGAACACTTCCATCAAAGATTGAAAGCATATCTTGTATGCTTAGTATTTTACAAATGGATTATCTCAGACCTAGGTTTATAGTTATTGCCTGTGGGCAAAATTCCACCTTAGCACTTAGAGTACAGACAGTAATGCAGTTGTAAATATATTTTTCTGCTCTACATATTGTTGATAGTAAAATTTCTTATTTAATCACACAATTCTATTTTTTTCTGTGGTAGATTGCAATCAGTATATTTAGGTTTGATTTGGGATATAAACTTTGTAGTCTGAGAATAAGTAGGCTAAGAAATAAGTTACAGGTTGATTCATTACTGGCAAAATTTAAGTGCTGAGATCTCAAATATTTAAAAGCCAAAGGATTGATGCTGTCTTTGGGAGTCTTGAACTATGTTTAATCTCAGGTGATGAGCTGTGTTTATGACTTTTATTTCAGAGCAGATAGACTGAGCTGTGTTCAGCTTGGCCCTTCAAAAAACTCAAAAGTGTCTGAGTTTTGAGACACCTGCCACTACAGTTATTTCTCTCTCAGGTGCTTTAGATAGTAGTAACAGTCCCAAACCTGGTCCAGCTTCTAACTGTAGATCAAGGTAATACCCAAGTAATTTGTTTGAATGAATGATAATATTGCTGGTAGGAGATGCTTTGAATAATACAAGGAGCATGTGGTTGTAGCTGGAGATGGAAGTACTGTCCATAAAATGACATTGACAGTAATTTCCAGAATCTAACAAGATTTTTTAAGAAGTTCAAGCTTTTGAATGAGCTTCAGATAAGCTGTTTGTGCAAGACTTGTATTTCTTCAAATGCAGATCTCTCATAAGCCTGGTTGTGCATGGCTGTTTTGGGTAGTGTGTTCGTGGTAGCTTGAAGCAAATAGTAAAGATAATAAATGCTCCTGTATATCTACATTTTAAAATAATCTTTTAAAGGAGTGAAGATTTGAAATTTTAGTCATTCATATTTTGTTTCTCATGTGACTGAGAGTGGCATATAGGCAATGTCATACCTGGAGAATGATGGTGACCTCTGCCATGAACCAGAGGGGTACCTGAGCCCTGCAGCTCAGAGCCAGGCCTTGGTAAGCTCGAGAAATTTTTTTTTTTTTTTTTTTTAAAGACACTATATCGTAATTGTATTCTTCTCTGCTTTGTTTAACTAAACACTTCATTGTATTTCAACAATTTTAAGTCTCTCTGCCGCCGGTAAATTGAATTCAGTTCACCAGTTCAGCAAGATTGATGTAGGATGGCTCCAGTGCAGTGTTAAGATGCTTCATCTTCATACCTGTCCTGGGAAGATTTCGGGCTTTTGCCTCCTCCCAGTGCCAGGCGGATACAGCTGTGTTGGCTGAAGAGTGAAGAGAGGGTGGTGAGCTGCAGGGACTATTGTCGCTGTTGCAGATGTGCTGGAGGTGCTCGCTTGTCGCTGGTGGTCACCCCCTGATCCGGGTCTACCCGCAGCCAATGCTGTGCACACCGGTGGAAAAGTGTCAGCCTGAACTCGGCTTCCTGGCTTTCTTTGGGTGAATTGTCTTTGTGAAATCTAATTTCGAAAAGGGGATAATACCATCACCTTTAAGAATTGCAGGGGCTGTAAAATCTTGACCACATGCAATTAAAAACATTGCCTTCTACGCTTCCAGATTCAGTGCCCAGTTATACTGGCATCTGGAATATCCTGACCATGGGGATGGTCAGGATACCTACAGATTCCCAGAAACCTTTTTTGAAAACAAGCTTTGGTTCTTCATGTTTTCTTCCTTTTTTTTTTTTAGCAGTGCTTTAAGCCAGTGCCTAAAGCAGTGCTTTAAGCCTAGTTTGTACTTCCATGTTTCTTTTAACAACTGAGTGGATATTTAACAAAGGCATACATGGAGCTAAACTGGTGGCTGGTTTACAAATGTTTTACAACTTAGGAATTGCCTGACACTGTCCTGCAGATGGTCATTTGTCCCATCTCATTTTTAACATGTATTTGTTACGCCTTGTATTGATTCCCCCCCCCCCTTTTACTTCAGAAACTTTCTATCTTGGTTTTTGGCAACTTCTTTCTTCAGCCTTGTTGTTATACTCTCTTAGTATTTTTAAAGTATGTGCTCTACATCCAGAAAATAAATTCAGAGGTGGAGGGCACTTGTATGAAACAGCCTTGCATCTTAGGTGTCAAAGGTAGATAAAATATATATCAGTTACTGACAAGCATTAGATTTTGTCACTGTGTTAATGCTGGTTACATATCACTCAGATAGATAGGAGAAACACTTGCTTCTTGATTTATGTTCACTGACAATGAAGTGTCCAGGATGATTAATTATAGCCCTAAATGACAGTGCCCTTCTTCATACCTCCCTGGCCTGAATGATTGAAATTAATAAATATATATGTATTGCTGTGGAATTTGCCATTAGCTGTTAAATTATTTGTGCACTTGACATGCTGTTAAGGAATTTAGTTGAGGTGTATTCTTGTAGTCAGTAACTTGCTATTTTTTAATAGCAGTTTGTAGGGAGGGAAAGAAGTAGAGGATTCTGGAACTGATTAGAAGGTTATGGATAATAAGGTGAAAATATTTTCAGAGAAATTGTTATGACATTTCTTTGGCAATTTGAGTCCTTAAACCACCACTTTCTGCAAGCATTTTAAAGATTTTTGCCTTCATATCTTGTCGTTTATTTTTGAAAATGTTTTTGGCTTTTGAAGTCTGTAAATTACCTTGAGAAACCATATTTTCAAAAGATCAGATCCCGGCACATACTGGCACAAAGTCACATAGCTCTGTCTTGTCAAGAGGAAATCACAGTTACCGGAGTATTCGGAAATCTCTGTTACTTGCAAAAACACAATCAGACACCTACATTTACCCCTCATTGGGATGACTTTTATTAGGTTCATCTCTTTCAGTGAATTTTTATGTGAGTAGACACTCACAGCGTCAAGAAGGGACAGAATCATATTTGGTAACAGACCCAGGTAATTTAAAATAATACTCTGTGGCTGTTTATAGCTGAAAAAAATGCAAAAACCCCTCAGTAGTCATTTTTGGTCCTACAGGATATTCTCCGAGTAGTTCTTGCCCATGTTGGGTGAAGATGCAGGCTTCTGAAAATTTGCAGTCTGCACAAAAAGTTGCTTTTACTTTGCCAATAATTTTGGGGTCTGTCACAGACCTGTCAGATGCTACAGGTGCCATTCTCTCAATTGCTCTAGGGCTATGAAGGTTAAATGGGACTTTTTATTCTGGTAATCAAAAATATTGAGAAGCTGAACAGTGGAAGAGTGGAGATCCCATCAAAGCATTGGCGCTCCAAAATGGAGCTGTTTGCACCGCTCCAGGGGCACGTACAGAAACGTGTGCTAAATCAATCCTTTAGTTATCTGAACTTACAGAAAGTGAAGTTTCCTTCTTTATCAACACTGGGGTTTAGAAACCTTTAGTTTAGATCCCTTAACACTGCCTTTGGGCTGGTTCACTTCAAATTCCTTTAATACATTTGCATAACTAAGCCCAACATTAAACATCTAACATGAGGAGGTATTTTTAACTGCAATCGAGGAAAAAAAAAAAAAAACTTAAAAGTTTCTAACTCTCAGAGTTTTCAGGCTGGAACTGTAAATTCAAACTTCCAAAGAAGTTTCCATTTGCTAAATGGAAATGCCATTTTCTGTTTTCAGATTATAATGACTGGCTTTTTACTCTCTGTACTTCATTCACCCGAAACCTGTGGTTCTTGTTCAGGTCTTCGTTAAATGCTTTCATTTAAAGGCAATGCTTTCTTTTGTAACTTGTATTTCAGCTATAATATTTTCTGTGAAGTTTATGGCTAGCTTTACTTCTGACTTTAACTTCTCTGTGCCTCAGTACCCCATGTGTAAAATGCAGATAATACTGCTGCCTTACCTTGTCAGTTTAATTAATGTTGTGAAGCATTCAGATAGTGACAAACAGCAGAGAAAAGCCCAAAGGAAATGAAAAATTCTTTATTCAGAGCAGTGTTTGGACAGTAGGCAGGAGATAAGGCCTCAGACACACACTGAAAAATGAGGCAAAGCCAAAATATTAAATACATGCTCATTAAGCAAAAAGGATTCATCCCATGTGCTCGGGGAGGCAGAAGCACATGGGAAAATGCTGATGATGCAATTAGGCGTGTAAATAAAGAAGCAGCACAAGATGGTGGAGCTGAGATTGCAGAAGCAATGTTATGTCATGTCATGCATTTCTGTAATCTTTGGGTGCCTTAAACCAGATGTTGCTTCTGGGTTTTCTGTACTTGTATTGATATGACTTTAAAACATAATCATTTTTATTAAAAAACACTGACCACTTCAACTTCAATTAGAAATATATTTCCCTGTGAAAACGAATATATTATTGCTTCTGAGTAACTTCTGACAGGAAAATTTGTTATGATTACAGGGCCAGATATCCAATGAGGAAAAAAATATACAGTTTTTTCTGGATTTAACCTTTAAAGAAAAAAAGAAATGTAGACACACATTAAAGTTGAGTTTTTTGGTTGTTTTGTGTGTGTTGTTTTTTTTTTTTTTATTAATACAAGAAGGTTCCCTTGATGTGCCTGAAAAGCTACATGCTTCAGGATGAATTAGTTTTGCCATGCATACAATTTTGTGTCAGTGATATCAGGGAAATGATATTCTGTGCTCTGAGGCTTCCAGAAGGATTTTGGCAGTCAGGAGGTGATGAGATGAGTGGCTACCACATATATTAATTCATTACTTTTATTGGCTGCTAGAGCATCTACAGGCAGATAACAACTTCATTGAGATTTTACTGTAAGAAATCTCAATATATTGGTTTGCTGAGGCTGAGACGAAGCTTGAAGTGAAGCTTGCTTAAGAAAATGTAACCAGTGCATGTTTGAGTTCTTTTATGTTTTAGAGGAAATACAAAACACATATTAAATATTTACTACTACCCTGTCCCAGCACTCTCTTCCAGGTCAGGCTTCAATAATGTTCTTTTACAGAAAGTCTGTAGCTATCTGTTCACCTCTTTGGCTGCGTTAACCTAAACCAACTGCATGCTGCATGAGAGCAGCCAGTTCACGACTGGGTGATTTCCTAAGCAATAAACTGGGGTGAATTGGATTAGAAACCTGCCAACTTGTAGTCAAGACAACAGTTATATTGATATATAGTCTAAAGGCAGCCAAAATGTCAGCTGAGTGAAATCTGCAACCTTTCAAGAGACTACAGAGTTCAGCTGTGTATTATGGAAGACTTTTTTTGAATAATAATACACAGGGCTCGGGGACCTTAACTGTTCGTCCTTCGGAGAGCTGCTGCGGTGCTTGGTGGATTTCCTTAGGCAGCTCTTAAGCTGAGAGGCTGAGGCATGAGGGTGCTGTCATTGAGCCCTGCCCTGTTGATCACAGCAGGATAATCTTCCTTCACTGCAGAGATCTTAAATACGTGAGGTAAAGTGAAATATTACCCAGGTACTTTTTTCAGTTTTTATGTAAAATAGTAACAGCTTTGCTATATATAACATGTAAGTTCTGGCGACTTGTATGCTTGTCCAACGCTGTCATTTTTTTGTCCAAAATCTTTCCTGTTGTTTGTGATCTACTGATGTTTCTCGAGCTTCTGCAGGGGCTGCAAACTAAGGGCAGCTTTGTCCAAGCATTTATGTGCTTTGTCCAAGCATTTATGTAATGCTGAGCTGGCCAGGCTGCCAGGACTTGGGGCTGGTGCTCCTGCTGTGTGAGAATTTTTTTTTTTTTTTTAAAAAAAGAAGGATGGAGGAGAAGAAAAAGAAAAAGGAAAAGGGGGGGGGGGGAAGGAAATAGGTACAGGTCGTATGGGGTCCACAAGAGGGTAAAATTTAGTTTCTAAAGTCATATAAGCAGTCCATGATGTGGTAAGATTCATGACATGCTCTGGGCTGTTGTGAAGTCAAATGCGCGGTGACAGACCTCAGGTCCTCCTCCTCCCAGAGAGCAGGGCAGGTGCCACCTCCGCCTGGTAGTTAACACCGGGGGACTGACGACACGCAGAACGGTTGCTGGCCTTCACCTCTCTGGTGAAGGCCCACGATACACACATACGCGGGGCTCTTCCTTGCAATGTTAAAAGTATTGAGATTAATTGCAATTCAATTCATATCTTTCCCCAAACGGTTTTTAATTTTCTCTGAATGACAAGCAATTATGGATTTTTTTTTTCAGGGTCTGCATCAGGAGATAAAATGTCTCTGAAATTCTTTCAGGTATGTAGTCAAACTATGTTCATAATTGAGGGCTACAGTAATAAGTATAAAGTCTAATTGTGAGTAAAGAACA
The DNA here is from genome assembly GCA_025311575.1 of Elanoides forficatus. Taxonomy (NCBI): domain Eukaryota; kingdom Metazoa; phylum Chordata; class Aves; order Accipitriformes; family Accipitridae; genus Elanoides; species Elanoides forficatus. The sequence continues at coordinate 23,096,636 of JAOBAS010000033.1, forward strand.
AAATGAAAGATTCTGTTAAACATCTAGAGCTATTGTTGAATTATGCATGTTTAAATAGTATGTGGTACTTTCTCTCAAGGACTTTGAAAAGAAATAATATGGGATAATCTGTAAACTGTGGAGGAATGAAATGAATTTTTGTGGAGTGATTTACATTTGTCTTATGATTCTCAGAAAAGACAAAATGCTTTTGCTTATATAGGCATAAAGAAATTTGAATAAAGTATCTTACAGCAAATTTCCTGTGTTCTGAGCCAATTAAATCTTTTTCAGTTGCTTGAAAACAAATGGAAGTTTTCTTCACATGTGAAGGCATCTCCTTTTTTATTGCCTGTTAAGAATTGTGACTTTCCTGAAATGCCCATATGCTTTGTTACATGCCCATGAATCTTCTTGTATTTCTTCAGAGCAGCCCTTTCTGGGAGCTTTCTGGGAGGCTTCCTGATACTCTTGCCTGGCATAATCTTTTATTCTGAGTGCAGGCTGGTTTGACATTGTATGTGGTACAATGTAGAGCCATCTGACATCCCCCATGATCTCTAGGATTTTGGGGTGGAGGGTCCTGTGGCAATAAAAGAAGCCTTTTTTGACAGTAGCAAATGCCTGTGAATTCACCATCATTCTTTCCACATCCTTTGATGCAAATGAGAAGGAAGGGGCAAGTGATAAATGCTAAGAGCAAACCCCCATGTGATAGCAATGTGGTATTGCTGTCATGGGAAGGAAAATGGTTTAGAGAATAGATCTGAAATGTTAAGCAGAAAATCCATATAATTCTATACCTGTTCAAAATGCGCCATTGCAAAGTCATTGCCACGGATGGCAGGGAGAATACTTTAAATATTGTATATATGCATATGGGTGTACTCATTTACATAGCTTTCTAAAGTAATAAATTCTTGCAGCACTTCAAGTTTCACTGGCTTTTTATATTTGGAAGCAGATCAAAATAAACTAATGTACTAGCCTCTGGACTGACTTAGAGGAAAAAATTATGGCTTCTATCAAAATGATGAGAAAATCATTTAGGAAGGACTAACAGAGTAGTTAATTGTGGTTCCATCCTACGTGGTGTGAAATGTCTTTGGCAAATGGTGAATGCTTCTGATATGTATTGAAGGAATTTTCTTCGTCTCTTTAGATCTTGTGACCAGTAAGACCTGCTATTCAGATGTGATTTGTGAACATGGTTGAAGTCGAACCCAGTGGACACAGTCTCCTTTGGTAGAAATATGACCCCTAGAAAACACTTAGTGTGCAGTTACGCATCCTTCTATATATGACTGTAATGGAGAGGACTGGTTTCCTGGATCACTGTAGTGATTTCCTACAGCCTGTTCTTCTCTTGGTTTCTAATGTTGGCATCGCTATTCCTGCCAACCCATGCACGGAGCAATGAGCCCAACGAGGTGGCACAAACCCCTCGGGTCGGGTCGGGACCTGCGCACCCGGCTGCTCCCGCACCCCTGACGTTCTGCTCAGAAGTGCTCAGCTGCCAAAATGAGTCATTTGACAGAAGTTACCTGTCTGTGACCAAACTCAATGGGTAGGTATGAACTGAAGGCGCAGTTTGTTTGGTTTAAGTAGTCATTATATTCAGCCTTGCTGCCTGCTTTCATCCCACTCGGGTGAGGCTGTGGTGTTTTCCAGCACCCACCGGCCTGATGCCGAGACCTTGCTGCGGCTGCGTGAGGATGCTGGTGAAAACATGTGGGGTTAAGCCACGTGAGGCAAACTCCTGACTCAAGACCTGAATGCACCTCTGCCTCGGGAAGCGCCTGGGCAAATCACTTAGTTGGTTCTCGATGAATTCATCTGTGAAAAGAGAGTAATAGCATATAGCAGTCTTACGGGAATGTGGGGAATTGTAGCTGCTATCTGCGAGATGGCAGCATGTCGAGGTTCTAGGCTGAATAACTCTGTCTAAATACAGAGTAGTATTAAGCAAGATTTTGCAATGAGTCTGAAAGCAGCAGATACAGATACTCTGAAAACGCATTAACTCCCTTAGCCCTTCCCTGGACCAGCCTGTCAGCAAGCACGTTTCCCATTTTGGTGGCCCTTTTGAAGGACCATTGTGGGGAATTGTCTTGAAATAAGGGTTTATGTCAGGGCTGGCACAAGTTAACCCCTACTTCTTTGAACTGCCTGCTTTTATTTATTGGCTTGCTGCCAGTTTTAAAAGGTTGTCTGAAAAAATAAAAATAGAGAAGGAAATAAAGTGGTGGTGTGCCATGGAGAAGGTGCAGTTTATGTAGCTCCCTGGAGATCACAATAAATGGCTTTTCATGGCTGTAGTGGAAAATTACATTGAAAGAGGGATGGGAGAAGGTGTTTTGCCTAATTTCTGCTCAATGGAATATTGCAGATTGCAAGTTAGGAAAGGAATTTAAACTTCTCTTGTTCATAAGTATTTTGGACTTTCCATATCCTCCAGTAAAGCATCATCTGTTGCTCTGCATCTGTAGTACTAGATTGGGAAAAGCAATGTTTTGTTCCCAGCTGTGTCAGTCTTCCCTGTGAACTGGTCAGAGCATTTAAGGTGAAATGCAGCAAACTATGTACTTAGATCTTAATCTTCCTGTACTTTTTTTCTTTTGACTCTTTGTGAAGTGGATGCTGCTATTTTCTTTATTTGTACATTTAGGTTGTAAACTCTTTGAAATGGCATTTTTTCCTTGTAATATGGATACATAGATATCTATTAAGTCTCCAACAATGGATCTTTGATTTCAATTGTGGTCTCTTAGTGCTACTGCAATACAGATGATGATAACGCTACATGTGGATATACCCCCTATTACTTCTTGGGAGTTGATTACAGAGGCTGCGCAGCCCCACATGCTGTGAGGCTCCGACTTGTGCAGGGTCTGTCACCCTGTCCTTCCTGTGACATCAGGGAAATTTGAGAAATGAATTCCTGCACAGGTTGTGGTAAAAGCAATGGATAAATTTTCCCAAAGGTCTTCTAACATACACAGTCAGCTTACTAGGTATGTGTTTCGTCTTTCTGCCACAGTGTAAAAAGCCGTGTTTGTAGCATGCAGCGGATTTCTTACTTGAATGTGAACCCATGTTTTAAGTTTGAACTAGGAACTCGGGGTTAAAAATGTGAGTGTCAGCTGCTGCCCAGATTCTGTGCCTGGGAACTGTTGCTGGAGTAACCCAAGAGTTCTGCTTCTAAAGGGGTAGAGGATGCATTTTCTGTAACTTCTGTTGCAAGAGGAAGTGTGCTACAAGGGTGCTTTGAATTGCTGTGCATACATAGAATTTCTTGCTTGACCTGCCGTTGCTTTCACATGCTTGAGCGAGCTCAGCACCCTAATTCTGATTTTTACAGTTCACTGCTGTTTCATATAGACAGCATCCCTTTCTCTCCCTGTGTTTATACTGACCCTTTCATTGATTTATTGCGATAGTTCTTTAAATCCCTTGTGAAAGAACAAATATCTCTTGGCATTGCACATACCTTTTAATTATAAATAAGTTAAAGAATGGAAAATCCTGCAAAAATAATAATAAAAAAAATATAATTAAGTAGTTATATCTCTTATAAGAGGTTTTATTTGAAAAGTAATTGAAAAGAAATGGAAGATTCTATAGGTATCATAAAGGAAGTTACTCTGACTTCTTAATTCTCCTTTGTACCTGATGTGATGCGTCAGTGAAACTGAACTTGCCATCTTATGGATACCCTGCATTAGATTGTTTGAGAAGTGTCTATAAAATTTGTGGTGTGTTGTATAAGTCTAAAGAACATAACTCGTGTTGTTCCGGAACTTTTTTATTCTCTAGTTCCTTTGCTGTAAACCAGTGTCACCTATGGGTTTCTTGTTTGTGTGCATGCACCTGCCTTTTGAGGGAGATGTGAGTCTGGAGTCGAGCTCTTCCAAGGGCAGAACTGAACCAAAGGTGTAGCTGTAATAGGTGAATACTTGGTGTCTAGAAGAAGCAGTTACATTGCATAAAAGTAATATCAACAATAATTTTGCTTTATTTAGTCTTTAACTAATATGCAGGGAGTTGGGCATATTGCTGGCAACTAAATACAATTATGAATTCCATTTGTCCATAATTACAAAATATGGTTCAATGCTACTCACGTTGCTTCAAATTAGCTGCGCTGCAGGATATATGAAGCTCTTGCCTACTGAGACAGCACTTGAGCCCTTTTAATTGTACTTTTTAGAAACAAATTTTCTCATTGTTATTCACCAATACTCACAGTTATCCTATGCAAATTCATGAATGGATATGAATTCTCCTGGCTCAGTATGATATCTGTTGTTAGATTAGCACCTGCTCTTTCTTCAGGGAAATCACAGAAATTGTCTCTCTCATGATTTGGTATGAAATGCATTTTCCTGAAAAATCTGCACATGAAGAGAAAAAGAAAAGACCCCTGCTATAACAAGTTAACAGATGCCTCATAAAATAATTTTTAGGACCTCTTTTTTTTTTTTTTATCAGGAAATTATTCTCAAGGATGTTATCAGTAAGTTAAACTCCTCTAACTACTTGCATAGCGCAAAGGATCTAAACATCTCTCAAAGTTCTGACTGAGCGGAGGGTAGTGGGGAGGTGGGTGTGCTGGGCCATCAGTACCTGCAGAAGCTTTTATAGAGAATCTGCGCCAGTGCCAGGATGGGAATGGATGCTTCCAGGTAAAGGTGGGTTGCTATCTGCTGGCAGGGGATGCGATAGGAGAGGTGGTGCATGGATGAGTGGGATGTGCATGTAGAACTGATGCAGTACAGGAGTGGGGGCTCCATCCAGGAATTTCAGATGTGTCCGTTCACCAGGTCCTTTGTGCTGGTATTAAATCTTGCCCTGCTTGAGTGCTGCAAGTACTTTTTTGATAAGTATGAAACGGACTGCTGCTGCCGAGGTGCTGAATTTCTTATCCTGGACCAAGCTGACATTTAGAAAACCAATTAAAAAATGAGAATGTAAGTCAGAATGACCAGTCCCCTGGAGCTATGGGATAAGATCTTGGCTTCAGTATCCTTGTGGTGGGCCACAGCAAGAGCTCTCCATGAAGGCAGTAGTGGTTTTTTGGAAGACAGAGGCTTCAGCCCCTTGCTCTCCCCTTGGAGTGGGGCGGCAGCCAGGTTTGGGACTGGTTTCCTCACACAGGAGGAAATTTGGGGCTGTATATGTGCCTGGTGTTCACCATCATACAAAGCACAACTTCCCTTCTTTGTGTGAGCTTTTTCCCCAACAAAGCATAGATTAAGCCAGCCTTTATCACCAGTGATCTTATTTGAAGAGAAACATAAGCTGGAAAAGAAGCGTGAGGTTTGTGTTTGTACCATGACCCTCAGTATGTGGCAGATCAGGCGGTGCTGAATTAGTTGCTATTTTTTTTGCTTTCTTTTTTTGAAAAAATGGCCAGAATCACCAACTGTGCTTTTACCTCTCTGGTGAAAAGATGTTATCCCCATAAACAACCCCACTGAATTCTGTTTGAGTACTCTTAGTTGTTTGTGCTACTTTTATTAGAATTTTTGGCTGATCTTCAGACTTCGTTACATCCCTGCAAAGGAACAGGACAGGCTTCACAAAGCTGTCATAAGGCGAGGTGGGGGGAAAAGGGATGTGGGGAAGGAACCGCAGTTTTCTCCAAACGTAGTGCAGGTGGCCAGCAGCTTGGGTGGCTGCATCTCAACAATTTTTTTCATTTCACTCTTTACAGAAATTGGGATCTACAAACAGCAATATTTCTGCAGAAGTAAAATAGACAAATAATTTATGCAAAATCTTGCTTAGCTACTTCATGTCTCTTCAGTTTATGATTGCAAATGGTTGCTTTGCTAGATGTGATGTTCTCCAAACAGTTCCTGGTCTATAGGTTGGAGGCAATTTGAGATTTTTAAACTTGTGCTGTTTTGTTGCCTTTTATGGGTTTTTCTCTCATAAACAGCAGGTTTTAATTCTGGGTCTGCAGAAACATGTACTGTTTTGCTGTGTGAATAAGTTAGTAGTAAATCTCAAAGTCCACTAACTGTTGTCTGTATCGACAACTGAAATCTTGGATCATAAAGCTCTTAGATCCTTCCTGTGCCTCAGTTACCTTTGTAAAACAGGCTTGCCTACTCATGTGGTTGAGAGGTTAAGGTCAGCACTGTTTTCAAAGGGTTTGAGATTCATTTACTGAGATAAATGAGTTGCTGTAAAAACAACACTGGTAAAATGAATTATACCTAGGAGGTTCACAAAAATCTTTATAGACATACAAGATAATTCATTAGAAATATTCCATTGCTAAGTAATTGTTTTAGGATTTAATTTTCAAATTAGTATTAAATTGCTTAGAGACTAGTTTTTTTTTTTTCCAATTCTCCTATATCCTCAGCTTATCCTATAATATTTGATACTCTGTTGTCATACTGTTGTTAGAGATAATGCAGTCCAAGGCCTCAGACTACCTATTTGGGAACAAATAGGATTCTTCATTTTGGAATTGCTCTGAGCTTTAATCCTTCTTGCATCAGGGCTCCTTAAGTATTAAAATGTAATATGAAGGGATGGGTGTGGATTCTCCAAAGTCTTTCTAGAGCTTACAAAAGACAAAGCTTGAATCTTAGCAAAAAGGGATGCTTTTTCCAAAACCTAGCTACAGTATCTGAGCAGGGGATCTGTAAGGTTTCAGTCTGTGTTGGTCAGGAGAGACTGTAACTTGGTACATTTGCTTAATTTCTTCTAAGTTTAACTCCCTTCTAGTTAAAACAATGTATAATTAAAATGACCTCCTGTTTTCATTAATTACCTCTGCTTTGGATTGTTACTAGGGAAGAAAACAAAGGGACCTGGCTGCTAATTCAGTTTAAGTAACTTTTGGCATGAGAAAACATGGCAGAGAGCATGGAGCAAACACTTTCCAATTTATTGTGCACCAAAGCACCCAGGGAGAGGAATCTCCCCTATTAATGATTCATGTTCTATTTCGGGTGATGGCTTCCCCCTCCTGCAGTTCAGAATCTGAAAAGAAAACACATGAAGTCCTTATCCTGCAAGGACTTCTTGCCCGACAGTCAAGGTTTGTATATGCGTGGCCAAGGACAGGATGCAGTAGGATGCCAGCACTCTTGGAAAAGGCTTTTGGGAGAGTACAAGCACTTGTGCTGCTTTGACAACTGCACCATCGCTGTCTTTTCTCGCCGTTTCTGATGAACTAGATAAATACTGCTCACTTATTTCAAAGAGGAAAAAGCACTTATCCTGCTTCAAAACCAACTTCTGTCTGTGGATGCTGAGCAGATGGGCATTTCTCCTTGGACCTGTTGTGAGTCTGCAAGGTTCTGAGCGGGGTGTCACACTCTAGGCCACTGGGTGCTCCAGTACTTTGTTGGTGGGAGTTGGGCTGCATTCTTTGCCAAAAAAAATAGCAGTATTAAATCTGTTATATGCTTAGTAATAAAATACCTAGCTGGATAGTACAATGCAAATACTGAAAGCTTATTTACAGCTAAATATGCTTCATTTTGTTATTTGCATTCATATGTTCATTCCTATTAGAATACATTTTAAATTTTTGAGTTACAAATTGCTGAAGACATTCTGCTTTCAGACAGTCTCGCTTTCCTGTGAAAAACATCTGAGCTGATCTTTTTTTTTTTTTTTAATTTACCTTTAACTGTAAGATCATCCTCTCCAGCTGGTCTCTGTTCCTGAAGTCATCTCAACTGATGCTCACAGCACTGCTGCTGTAACTTCTTAATCTTCCTCCTCTGAGAGCAACCCCTCCCGTATCAGACTTCGACATCCCCTTAGCACCTTTCTCGTGGGTGCCTCCCCAGGTACGCCCCACTTCTGTTTGCAGAAACTAGGTGTCATCTATGTCCTACAGCCAGTGACATCAATGTCTTACCCCAGCTGGTGTCCCTGCCAGCAGGCAAGGAGGGAGGGTCACGTTTAGTCAGGTATGGGAAATGCTTCTGCAATCGAGGCTGTGGCTCTTTTAGTTCAGAGAAGCTCTGTAACAATATAAAAATTAAACAAAGCAATTAAGAAAAGCAAAAGTCCATCTATATTTCCTTAAGGGCTCTTCTCTTAGAAAATTTGGAGTTGGACATGATTTTAAAAAAAACACCGAACTTTATTATTTAGCATGGTTTTTAACTGTACCATCAGATCAGTGTCTTTATGAAAAAAAAGAAGAGATAAACTTGGCTAAAATATCTGTCTTCACTTCCCATCAGATGCTGAGTGATTTCACCTGTCATCTCAGTCACTGTGGTGCTGTCGCTACAATGGTGCAGTTTATGGTTGTGTTTGTGGGTAACCACTGATCATGCAACTGAAGCACTGGACTTTGCTACTTTTGACACTTACATTTACTGCTTTTTATATTTACTCCTGTTTACTCCTCTGTCACAGAGGGAGAATCTTTCATTTTCTCTGGGTCTTTTTCCCTGGTGAAAAGTAGGGATAGAAATAGCTTGCTGCTCAGAAGCAATCTGTGGGCATAAAAGTGTCCATGTTACTGAAAGAATTGGGTGTTAATGTGTTGTGGACATAATGACTGATAAATAGAGAAATACTTAAGTTTGGTCTCAGCTTAAAAGTTCTCCCAGTATAAAGCACTGGGAGTTAAGAAGCACCTGTGTATTTATGGTAGGAAGCAGCAGTGTTTGGGTAACAAACGATGCTGGTACTTTTCATTTGAATTAATGTAACTTATGCCAGCAAAATAATTGTGGATGTAAACTAAAGGGGATTTAACAGAATGCCCAACAATACATCTTTTTACGTGTAAGCAAGCTATCACACTATAAAGCTTATGTCGCTTTTGTTTTGTGTTCTCTCAGTGCACGGTTTAGTGTGGTCCTGGTCCGTGACTGACTTGCTATCATGGTGTAAATAACAAAACCAACCGTGAGATGCTCCAAGCTGAATAATACACACATTTGTGGGCACAAAATAAGATTATTATGTTTGAGCTAGAAACTGTGTTCTGCTAATTTATTTCTGGAAGATATTTTAGTTATAGAGATACAGCAACATTAAACTTTTCTATATATTCCCTTTCTAATCTCAAGTAGCAATAAATATGGTAATTAGCTTTCACAAAAATTAGGTATTCAAAGGAGGCTTAATTGCATAAAGTCAAGTGTATATATAAGCTGATAATTTGCTTACACAAGGCCTAAGGCAGGGCAAATATTGGAATAATTGCGTTTGGCCAGAAGCCTGTGATGTTGTGAAGGAGGCACAGTTAGTGGCTCAGCCATGTGCGGTTCTTCCACCTGCACGATGGTGTTTGTGTAAAGCATTCTCGGAGAGGCTTAGACAGTGCTGTGGATAAACAATAAAGTGGAGTTATTCCCTGTCGGGGATTTGGAGTCATAGCTCATTAAATTCTTTGGCATAGTACAAGTTATTCTTTTACTGTGTGAGGCACAGGTAGTGCTTTGTTTTGGGCTGATTCATGTGGCGTGCACAGTTTACCCCAAAGTGCTTGATGGAAAATACCTAGTCGGAACTGCAAGGTGTGCTGATGGTGCTTTTGAAGTTACTGTGTAACATCAGAGCTTCCTGAACTATTCTGCCTCTCTGCTTCATATTGTGAATTATTGTCATTAAATGGGTTGATGTTTTCCTTCTAAGACTGATGCATATCGTTGGATGAGACTTGAGTTTAGGTTTTAAATGCAGTTATTGTGTTCTGGCTTTTATGACAAGCCACCAGATATTTGACTCTTCCCCTGCAGAGGTCTAACATGTTGATATCTATATTTTACTCTGTTTTTTATTTCCTGATACAAAACTTAACCCCTGCCTGCCCTGAAACCCGTATACAATTGCCATAATGGCTCCATAGGATGTGATGTGGTTCTACCGGCTTTGCAGGTTGTTTATTGGCATGGTGAAAGTGCCTATGATCTGCCTTATGGGTTGGGAACTTGTTGCTGTAAGTTTAACGTGAAGACATCTACAACACACCTGCATAGGCTGGCTGCAAGCCCTGGCTCTAAGATAGCACGGCTATTTAGTTTTCCTGTAACAAAAGTTGATTTTTAAGTCCTGTAGCATCTGCAAAAGGCATCTCAGTATCTGAAGTTCTGTATGTGATCCACTACACGAATGATGATGTAATGTTTAAGTTGGAGGTGAACAATGAATTTATTACATGTGAAACCCATAAGTTTCTCAAATACCTGTGATATTTCTCAGCAGCATGATGATTTTAAATGTCACATAATAATATCAAAATTTTGGTGCCTTCTGCACCACTATTCACACCTTGGCACGAAGGTGTATAGAGAGGGATGCAGTGGGCTGTGTTTGGGGATGAAACCGCAGCAACTAGAATTGAACTTTTGATCTCCTTTGTCTCAAACTGGTGACGTTGACTCCATCTGATGATGGGCCAAACCAGTGAATGCTACAGCTAAAAAGTTAAAAGGTCTGTGGATGGATATTAATTTGCACTCACTTTGCAAGTCTGAAGATCTTTCTTCTTTTTAGGGCCACATTCAAAGATCAGGACGTGATTTAGAGTTCTTAGTGGCACAGAAGATGGCTGACTAAAATGTTACCACATTACTTGATCTCTCAAGGAATTTAGTGGACAAGAACGATACAGGCAGAGAGCCTTACGATGAGCCCATCACCTCCAGTGAAAGCCTTTTAAGAAGCAAGGCTGTCGATACAGAAACCTCTGAAGCAGGGGATGCCTGTTCCAGCTATGCTTGCATTTGGGTAATGACACATGACAGTCCCTGGAAAGCATTTTTGGTAAAGCATTCACTGGTCATTCCTTGTGCTAGTGAGATTGTAAGGTAATGAGAAACATTCTCTTTTTACCTGTTATATTCCACTGTTGTTTTTCAGCACAGGAGGGAACAGTCACAGTACATTATTTGTACATTTTGTACACAGTACATTAATTTTGTATCAGTGTTTTGTTTGAACTGCAAGCATTTTGATATAGAGCTTCATCAGGTGTTTGTGAGTGACTTGCATGGCTGTGTTCTGCTGCACGGCTCTACTAGGTGATGGTGAAATACAGAGAGCGAGCAGTTATGGCAATAATCACAGCACATGTCTGATATGAGGGACAAGCTGGGGGAATTCTGTGAATTGGGACCTGAGAGAATGGGAGAGTTTGAGATCTGGGTCAGACCAAAGGTTTTTCAAATCCAGTGGCAATAGCAGATGACTAAGTGTAAGGGTGGTAAATCACACATTGATACTTCCTTGGTATATTCTCTCATTGTTCAGGCAATTCATTGCTCTGAGACTTCCTGAGCTAGAAATGGCAACTTTGTGTTTAATAGCCTTCATTAAGTTCTCTTCTGAATGATGTCCAATTTATTATCCGTAGCAATGTGTTGGGTAGACTGAAAAAATTGTGTATTTTTGGAAATCTCTCAATCATTTTAATTTTCTCTGTTATGAACTCAGAGAAAATACATTTCCCCATATATATATGCAAACAGTAACTCCAAATTAGTGTCATAATTCTAACAATCAACTATGTGGAGCGCATAACTGAAAAGCTCTTTGCTTCAGGGGGGGAAAAAAAAGGTCCCTAATTAAACTACTGGGAAAAGTCTCTGCAGAGATTATGACTTTATAAAAATGCCTGTTCCCTTGACCTGATCTGTGGAAGTCGGTGGAAACTGTCTTCATACAACTTTACAGTCATCTTTACAATCTATAAAGCCTGCTGGCTTTTCATCTTGCTGCCTGTCTTTACAATATTTTGCAGGCATTATTTTTTAAAAGAAAATAATCAAAGGGTGACAAACTTAAAACTTTAAAAAAAAAAAAAAAAAAGTAGACTATTTTTTTTAATGTGATGAAAGTACCCGGTCCTAGAAAGTCTGAAGTAGCACATACTTAATGCTAAAGCTTGGCTTTTTCTAGGCTGTCATTGCTTGAGTAGACTTATAGGGAGTTATTGCTGAAAGAAGAAATTGTTCTAGCAGTTGTTATCTCATCTGAGATGAAATAGGAGTTGTTCTCATATATATCCTATTGAACTGAACACAAAAAGAGGTGGGTACTAGTAGTTTTGTGTAATTTCTTGAAGTAGTAGATAGAAAAGGGCTTATGCAGTAATTGTTGGAGCACATTATCACATGAGATAATAGTGGGCCGTTTAAAATGAAAGGACCAGGAAACGATATTCAAAAGAAAGAAATTCAACATTGTTTCAGATTTTGCGTAACTTATTCAAATCCCACTGGACTTCTTGTATTTATTGGAAATGTCTATGGCAAGTATCTCTTTTGTACCCTGAGGATGAGTTGTCCTTGGTGGCTGAATCACTACCTGGATGTGCTTCTCCCTCTCAACTAACTTTAGAGGTAGGTAAGCTGGCTGTCACTGAAGAGGATTTTTATTTCTTGCTATAGCAACTTGCTATCCTTATCAGAAGTCCTAAAGTCTTCTGTTTGCCAGTTTAAGGTCAGATATACTCAGTTTACAGGACTGACACTCAGTTTCCACTCTGGTTCCAGGTCACAAGTAAACAACAGGGTGTCACCTTGATTTTTGATATTTAGTAACTGATTGATTTCCAGCCTAGAGGAATTTTGAGATCCAGACCAGTAATCTGAAAGCTATTCTGCTCAGGGAACACTTGAGTAAGACCAGAATTAGTTGGACTTTATGAAAACCTGTTACGTTTATGCTGTGGATATCAGTTTCTATTCTTAGCTCTCATGGCACTGATGATGCTCGTGCCTTTGCTTCATTGTATGAAATAATCCAGCACTCTTGTTTCTCTCCACCATTTCTGCTCTTTTAAATAGTCCTATATCTGTTGTTTGTAGAGTCACCAATGGGATGTTTCAATTCTTACACTCCTGTGGCAATTCCAGCTCTGAACTCTGCTGCTGTAGCCTGTTTCTGGTTAAATCTATGGTGCTTTTTTTGTGAGTCTTTATTAGCAGGTTGATATGATTCTTCTTGGTTCCCAAATGCCACCCCCCACCTTACTAGCAGAGCTTACAGAGGGAAGAGTTCATACCTAACTGCTACTGGCAGATGTAGTGTTGACAGATCACTTTTTAATTCAGATGTTTTAGTTAACATAAAACCCATCAAAAGTTATACATAAAAGTGAAAACAGCAGTAAAGCCACAAGCAGGATAATCCAGCTTTCTTAAGGAATGCTATTTCAAACAAAAGATTTCACATTTGGAGGGAGGTAGACACAGCTAGATATATATATATCTAGACAAATGCTTTTGTTCTGACATTGCAAGCCAGTTTCTGATTATTTCAGGGTGTTACTATTTCTGTCATATTGTTGAGTGGTTAGTTAACTGACAGAAAATTGTCTACTCTATCTTCATCTTTTTCTAATTTTAAATGCTTGGATGAAGTTGATTCAAACCCTTTTATGAGGGCTTTTTCTTCAGAGTTATTGAGAAAAACTAAACCCCACACATTGCTTTGAACCAGCAGCTTTATTCTAAATTGCCATTCTAGTTCTAGATGTAGATAGCAATAACAGTAACAGCCTACTGAAGAGGCAAGTATAAAATCCAACATTATTTTTGTATCTGGAATTTATATTATTTTGTACATAATATAATTTAGAGCGTATATCAACATTTAAGCTGCAGAACACACACGAGAGCTACTTAACACTTGATTGGTTTTTGAGATCAATTGAAAGAGTAAAATAGAACAAATAATTGCATTTTGGGTCAAGAGAGTGGCAGAATGAAGTTGGCTGTACTGCTCAAGGATATAACTTCAGCATCAATAATACGTAACATGCAGCTATATGAATAAATCTTTTTGGTATTCAATTCAGTGGTTCCTCATCCTTAGAAGATTAGTTTTGTAAACGCATTCTGCAGTGGGGTGGAAATTATTACCTTTAGAGAAGTATAGTACATTTACTGGAAAACTACTTGGAAGGTTCAACAGTATGGTCTTCAGTAATATATGAGAAGCACTGATCTTGGATAAACGCACCAGGGCCCGTTATCGTGACTGACATGCAGTAGGGTAAAATGAATACAAATTGCAAAGGTGTCCATTACTCTAATAGAGCCAGTTCATGGATCCTGTCGAATTGTGCAATAACAGGACAAAGTACCTTATTTCTTGTTCTGGTTCATGTTCATCTCAACAATAAAAAGATGGGGGTCAATTTACACTTATTGATGCAATATTGATATAAGCTGCTAAAACATTTTCTTTGTATTTTATTAAAGGATTCAAAGCACGTTTTTGGAGATTTTTGTGTAAAAGGATCTCTTAATGAATCGCTTCTGAAGATATAATCCATCATTTCTGAAAAATCAGTATATATAGTGGTCATATAATACTGTGTGGGGATGGAACTGTAATATCTCCCAGGCACAAATAAATCACGATCAGTGCTCTTAATAAAACTGGATTTTACTTGGCAATGTCTCCTAAGATGGGGGCCTCAATTACTCTTACTGCCTAATACTGGTATCTTGCAGTAGCTGTGATGGTCTGGCAGTAAATGAGGCAAGGCTGTAGCGAGAGGTAATAAACAGAAGAATGGCTTGTGCCACTTATTAAAGTCGTGGAGGTGCCCGTACTGCATCAGATCAAGGGTGGTTCTGCCCCATGGCTTGGTTGTGGCAGTAGCCAGCAGTGAAAGCTTACGGAGCAGGCGAAGAAGAAGAAATTTCCTCCTCCTAGGCTCTCTGCCTCTAACCAGTTTCAGCTCGAGGACTTTCTAAGCTGGATGTGGATTCAATAATTCAGTGGTGCTGTTAGAGAAATCATTACCCTCCCCACAAACTTTACTTCTCTGTACTGTGTGGCTGCAGTAGGCGCTGAACCTGCGTGTTAACGATTGAGGTTCAAGTCACTTAAAACGAGGGAGGATTGAAAAATGTTTGTCCTGGTAGGATTTGCCATCATCCAAATGAGGGCAGTGCTGTATATTGCCTTTGATTAAATTCTTCTCTGGGTGGTCGGCAGCTCATGTAGGAGGCTGGTGTTGAACCTGATCTCCAGCCCTGTGGTGTCCCAAGGTTTGGGACTTCCAGAACTGCCTGGATCTGATTCTTGGAAACCCTCCCATTGTTTCCAGGCTCCCTGCCCCATCAGCTGAGATATCAAAGATTCCAGCTCTGTTTTCAGAAGTGGTTTGGAAATGTACTGTTTTCTAAACTCGTTCAGAAACTGGGATTTTTTTTCTTTTCTTTGAAATGCTGTAGTTGTCCCCTTGTCTCAGTTCTTGCTTGCAAGCTGCAGCAATACCAGATGAGAAATCTTTTATTGGCTATGCTGCAACGATGAGCAGTCTTCCACGGGGGTGTAAAAGTAGCTGTTGGGACTTGTATATGAGTTTTCTTGAAGCCTAACAATAATGTAGCTTTGCAGTACAGTGGCTGCCTGCATGACTCCTTTCCTTAGTCCTCCAGAGACTCAGTCGCTTGTCTGTTGTGACCCCAATGCTTTTTCTCATCTTATTCTGAGCACTTTGTGCTGAAAGCCCCAGCCCTGCTCTTCTGTCCCAAAATTCAGGGCATACCTTTTCTCATACTGCTTATCTAGGGGATTGTAATTCTTATGTATTATTTAATAACCTTTCTACTGTTAAGATTTTTTTTTTTCTTTTTTGGAAGATCATAGAGCATTTGTAGTATACCACTGCAATATACTGGTGGAAAATATAGGCTGAAATGCCAAACATCCTTAAAAATATATACCATTTGAACACAATGTGATAAAGAATTTCTACCACACCATTCTAGGCAACCTGGTAATGCCAGGAGCACTGAAAGACTCTTCCAGAAGGGTCAGTCAGGGTAGATCCAAAGTCCATAAAAATATTTTGGAAGCAGTATTGCAAAACACAACAATCTGATTTATGAATAAGAGGAAATTAAAGTGATATACCATACCAAATTATTTTTGCTTTTGACTTAGAAATATCATAACTGTCAAAAAAAAAATTATCTTTTGATTGTAGCAATATGCATTGAAGTAACTTGTAGGAAAGTTAATCTTCTGAAGCTTATGAAATATTTTTTTGTACTGAGGATACACTTTTAAAAGTTTTGGTGGTGTGTGTGCTTTTTTTTTTTTTTTTTTTTCCCCGTCTGAAATATTGAAGAGTGAAAAGAAATGACAGATCTCAGAGATGTTCTGGTGAGGTGTTCCTCCACAGCAGGAACAGGAGGGCAGGCAGTCTGGCTAATCCCGGCTACATGTTCACTGCAAACATTTGTATCTGGGAGCTCCTTGATGTTCCGTTACCTTTGTGTTGGGGAATGAGCAGTGGAAACGCTGAGGTGGTCTTGTGTTGGAGAGGCTGGTCCTTGCAGTGCTTTTACCGTCGCTTTCCTCCATGACTGTCGGCAAGTCACTTCAGCCCGTTGCCTTCGGGATGTGCCTATGGGGAAAGTCTCGTAGGACTTTTTCATAAAGACTTGTTCTTTTGAGGACGAGACAGAACACCCCAGGGAAAGCGGAGCAGTGGATATTACACCTTATATGAGATCTTGTAGAAACACAAGACTCATCCCCTCGGCAGCCCTCGCTGCTGCCTGATGCCTGGCCTGATGGCAGAGGTAAAGTTTTAAATATCCTATTTTGTGCATCATTGGCCAGAACAAAACTGACTGATTTATATTCAACACAAAAATTGGATTTCAAAGTACATTTAGGAGTGTTGCAAGAAGGCAGTTGGCCTAACAAAAAGATTATTCTGTGATATCAATGCATAATGTAGCTAAGGAATTAAATCGAACCACCTAAGGTTAAATCTGTTAAGATGTACAAAAATGCACATGAAAATGAGGCTTTTTATTAAAAATATAACTAATTTTTTTTAATTCAGCCAGAACATACATTACATAAATATGTCATATGTACAGTTGTAAGGTGAATGCTACTACACCATGCATATTTAATCTAAATTCGAAAATAAATACTTGATTATTTTTACATTTCTATCGCAAACAGGTTGGCTTTTAACAATGCATCTATGTCGAATCTTATGAACAATGATACCCAATACAGGTACATTGTTCACCTGTTCAGGCAGGTGGGGAATTATGTCACATCAATTTGAATTTTTTTTGAGTCTAGTATTTTCTCAGTTTTGTTACTTGAATGGAAAAATAATTTTCTATGGTTGACATGTTATGCACAGTAAGTTTAATTTTAGAAGAGTTTGTAATTTTGTTTTAATGATTCTTTAAAATGCTATTTTGTTTATAGCTTGCCTTCACTTAAGGCAATATTTGAGAATTTTTATTATTTATAACAATGAAGTATAATAACTTAAACCAGACTATTTCAATCTATGAATTCTCTATGGAGAAGGTATGATGATTGGTTAGTCACTGAGGTGTTAACAATATTTAAACATGCACTGGCACTTTTCAACAAACATTTCCTGAAGCATTCTTTTGTTGATTTATTTTTTTAAATAAAGTTGAAGATTCAAGTGGGGCGGTGGGATTGAAATGATAGACAGTGGAATGAATCATTCTGGGCTATCGCATAAATGATCTTTGCATTAAAAATGGATTTATTCATTGAACCTTAACAGCGTCTTCAAAAGGCCTTTCGGATTTATCAAATTAATAGAATTGTGCCTTTTAAAAAGTGCCAGTATATTAATGTTCAAAGCAATTGCATGTATCAAAAGGTCAGGAGGAATCAGCAGGCTTTTTGGATGTACGTATATTTTCGTTGTAACAAACCAAAGCCCCTGCCAGACTTTTAAGCCTGTGGTTCATGTGCGAGTACCCTCATGCTACACCTAGTTCAGAGAATCCTATGGAGTCCCTCACTGTCACACCTAAGCTGCTCCTCAGTAAACAGCACGCCCACGTTTCTGCCTTTGTACCCTTAACAGACATCACAGTTCTATATATATCATCATATGTATGTATGTATGTGACTTGGGCTGGAGTAATTAATTTTTTCAATTAACAGAGTGGCAAGTGTCATCCTTGCAAGAAGCACTAGTAGGAAGCGCTGAACCTGCGTGTTCCTGCTGGGTGCAGGTTCCTCAATGCTGGAGGTAAAGAGTCAGAGCGTGGCCTTGCTGCAGAGTCCCCTTTCCCTGGAAAATGTAATCAACTATTTGCATGTGAATGTTGCTCATAAAGGGCACATCAGGTAAACTCAGCAACTGATTTCTGGTTGTTCTCACTTACCTGTGAGTATTTTGAGCATTGACTAACTAAATTATGGACCGGATTGACTTGCTGGCAAGGTCATTTGGGTTTTTCGAAGCTGTACTGAGGTTTCAGGACTTCTATTCTCATCTCGTGACTTAAGTTAAACCCTTGGCTCATATGCCTGAATATTAGAGTATCTCTAATTTCACAGGAGTTTGAGAACCTCATTCTATGTGCAGCACTTCTTTTGCCTTGGTATTAGAGTTGTAAATTTGAATAAGCTAAAATGTTAAAGTTGTAGGTTTAGGTGTCCTGAAGTTCTCTTTGGCTTCAGTGCCGCACTCACCAGTTTGGACGTTGACACCTCTACCTCAAGTCAGATATTTCTATGTTTGTGCATGTCTATGGTAATGGCACAACTGTGTATTACATTTCTACTGACGTTCTTACATAGAATTAGGGAAACATCAGTACAGTCTATCAGCTTTTGTAATCTTTACCTGGCATACATCTGATGGGTCCAACAGTAAAGGCTTATGAAAGCGATGGGGAGCGGTGTATCAAACAGGGGAAAGTCTGCAGGCAAGCCGAATGGCGACAGCCAGCACCAGCTCTGGGTTCGGACGGTGCGACCCATCTCTGCAGGCTTGGCTCAGACAACCTGCATTTCGGGTACCATCCCTCGTCTCTGGACAGTGACGGACCGTGGGGTACCTTCTCCTCTTGCATCCTTGTTCTTTGAGTGTCAGAAATGCCAGGGGATGATGGCAGTGTGTCATTAAACCTCTCGCTTTCTGGCTGTGTTTCAGAAGTGGTAAATTAAATGTATTAAAAGCAATTCAGGCTACTGTGTCTTCCTGGCGAGCCATGATAACTGTCAGGCAGGAATTAGGCTTGTCCAGGCACAGAACAACAGCAATGTTTATGTATTTCAGTGAGAGGTGAAATAGAATGCATACATATAGGTTGAAGCTAAAGTATGATAACAGGGTTAGCTGTAATGAGATAATATGTCTTACAATCACTAACAATTATATTCCCATTACTAAAATATATGTAGGGAATGAAGACAATTATACTACAATCGCTGTGGGGCTATGAACACATTACAGAGTATGCCCAGGAATCAGACACGTATTTTATATTTTGACATCTGTACTTGAGCTCTCACACTGGCATATATTAGGAATATTTCTTCTGAAATCAGCAGAGTTAGAGGGATTGAAAGTTGAGAGAGAAAAGCAGGCCAATTGAATTTTTTTTTTTTTTTTTTTTTTGGTAAGAGGGAATGCAGGATGAAAACATTCTTTTGCTAATAATCAGCATCTTAGTAAAACTTAATTTCTTTAAAATGTATTTCGTTGGAATAAGCACTGTCACACGGGTTCCTGGTTTTTAGCAGGTGTATAATCTTACTTCCCATGTGATGTATATAAATCAATATACAAGCATGTATACCCACTCAGCCGGAGACCAGTTTGGGCAGGGGTATGCTTGACCCCTCCCAGAGGTACGGCACAATATGACCTAATATTTTCTAATGCTTTCCCTTCTCTTGACCATAATCTGTGGTTTCTTATTTTATGCTTTTTAGGACAGGAAGTATATTTTCATTCTGTGGTTGTGAAGTTTATAGCATAACGAAGTCATGGTGTGTGACTTGAGATGCAAATACCTTAATTGATGACTGCTCGACAGCTAGATCTGTCCAGTTATGCAGTTAAATGAGAGGGCTTGTGCACACAGGGGAAACTGCTTTCCTGGAGGATGCCCTGGAGCCCAGTATCCTCAGCAGAGTATTGGGCTACCAGGTCAGAGCATATAGCTTGCTTTTTTTTTTTTTTTTTTTTTTTAAAATATACAGTATGTTTGTAGTGGAGAGTGTCATTCCCACAGTTTGAATCTTTCTGCAGGAACCCGTTGCAGGAAATAGAAATGTTTTTTGTGCATTTTCTGATCTTAAGTCAGCCAAGATAATTTAAAATTTGTTCCAGATAAGTTTGAAAATAATAACTTCAAGTGAAATTTAAACAATTCTTGATACTCAGACAATATTCCCCAGCCTCAGTGACAGAAATGACCCATAATATTTGGGCGGGAAGAATTTTTTCCTAGACAGTACTCCTGCAAGCTTTTAAGGTGTGATCAAACCTATTTGTATTGTATTTTCATATATATTGTGTGGTACACTTTATTTCTGTGCTTCATTCCACTGTGAGGAGAAAAATAATCATTTCTGCTGTCAAGGACTGATTTTGTGGGAAGTTTTTATGCTAACATGACAACACAAACATCTGTTGTCAGCTTCATGACTGGCTCTTTCTACTGCCTTTGGCAGTCGTGTTCAATGGATATTAGAGAAGATTTGGGTACTTGTCTCATAATGTGCTGGGGAGCTTACTTTTTTTCATAAAAAATAGCCTATTTATATGTCTTATTTATTATGTATTTTAGAAGACTGTTATCCTTGAGTTGCCTTTTAACCAGCTGAATTCTGTGAAATTCTTGTTCACCTGGACTGCCGCCCAGCTGGCATCAATTGTAGTGACAAGCACTCACTTCCCACCTTTGGCAGATAAAAACATTTGTTGTACGCTTGTGGTAATTCTCCTGTCTCAAATTTGTCCTCCTCTGAAACCTCTCCAGCCAGTTCTCCCAGGTCTTCATCTTCGTGTGGTTGCATGGAGGTGGTAAATGAGCTCCCCTGGAGGATGAGCACAGGAGCTGGGGCTGAACTCTCGCGTTTAAATATCAGTGTTGCCAGCGTGGCCTTCGGCAGGACACCTGCCTCTGAGAAATGATGTGCTTGCCTCCGAGAGGTATTTTGATCACTACCTAATATTAAGGAAGTGTGCATGAAAAGAGCCTTCGAAAAGTCTTTTTTTTTTTTTTTTTTTCTTCCTCCACTTAAGCTGTACAACAAAGTGAATTTTATCTCATGTGATAGTTGTTTACTGTTAAATAGCATCAGCAAAGCTTCATTTCTAATTAAGCTGTATACCAAGAGATTTCCCTTTAGCTCTCAGAAGATATGTATTCAGACCATCAATTCGTCTCTTCTAGTGAAAGGTATGCAAGTGTGTATGCAAAATAGTTAGAGAAGCCTGACTCTTATTAAATTTCCAGTACAGGCCTTGGTGTTACAAGCTTTTGATCAGATACAATCTTTTCTCAAACTCAATCTAATATCCCTAGGTGGCAGCTTTTTCTTTACTTTTTTTTTTTTAACTCATCTTATTTTATGAGGCAGTTTTCTCATCAATTTTCTCCTTTCTCTTTCTCCCTGCAGCAGCTCAGACAGAGAGTAGTTTTGGTGCAGTTATGTTCTTAAATATGGAGCTGGAAAAGCAGCCGTGCCAGGCGAGGCAATTTGGTCTGTCCTTGCTGCGTCTCAGTAAGGCAGAAAACATACATGCACTGACTAGATGTTTTGGAGATGCAAAGCCTTTCCTTTTCCCTCCTCCCCTCTGAGATGCCTTCAAAACCTTGCTTTGTACCTATACTGCTGTACCGTACTCGGTTTAAGTGCACAGTCTCACAAGGAGGATGTGATTATGCAGAACATCTTATTTTTTTTTATTTTTTTTTTATTCAACAGTCATTCGGCACGTAGCCTGCCGTAGTGTTGGATCAGACTGTTCCTTCTGAACCAGGTGTTCCAAGGTCCTCACGCAACTAGAGGGACAAGCAGACGGACAAGCTAAGTGCCTTGCTGCCATGGAAACCGATTGAAATTAAGAAATCAAAGCTGAAAAACATGTTACCACTTTAGGAAACTAACTAAATGCTTCTCTGTGTCTTTTTGTTCTCTATAGCTTCTTCCATCTTAGACATGCAGATAACGTAAGTTTTAATTTGTTACCATGTATCAGCTTAATGAAAGAAGTTCTAAATTACCTTGCATTAGCTACAGACCGCGTTTATGCATAAACATAGAAATCCAGCTGCTTTATGAGAAGTTGCTCTTGGACAATAACCTACCTGTATGTCTGAATGCTGGCAAAATTTAGCCTTGAGGGCTGACTTTTCAAATGAACCTGGAAAAAGCTCAATGCCAGGGAGGGAAACCGGGCATCTGTCCAGCTAACGGTAGAGCTGGTTAGTCTGGAGAACAATTTTGGATAAAAAAAAAAAGTAATTTTCTATTTCTGCTGATCAAAGATAATAAAGAATATACTTGGTGATGATCATAATTTGCTGTAGGCAGGCAATGTTTTGTTTTATTAACCGTCTGGATGCAGCGTGTGGAACACACGGAGCCCAGGCTGGGCTTCGTCCACCTTGCAGCTCCTGCCTGCTCTGCCTGGTCCGTGGCTGGGGGAGATGCTGCTGCCGCGGGATGCGGCTCTGCGGCCGCAGGATCTGTTTTGTATTCCAGCCGTCGCTCCCCGCTCTCTTTGGTCTTCGCTCTGTCTCGGGGCTCACGCTGCTCAGACCCGCAGAACGGGAATCTGGAGCAGCAGCTGCGTGGTCTAAAGCATCTGTTTGGTCTCTTGCAGGTAGATTAATAAAGGGACTGGCATATATTTCTATTTCAAAGAACATTTTTAAATTAGTCCAGGAGCCGGAATATTTGAAAGACCCCGAAGGTGCTAAAGGGCCGTATTCAAATGTAATTCAGTGGAAATCAAATTTCAGCCAAAAGTTCCAACTTTTGGCTTAATTGACATTTGGAAGGGGATTTTCAGCTGTTCAGGGAGATAAAGTTCCACTGAAAATCAATGGGACTTCTACACTTCTAATGACTGAAACACCTTCAGAAATCCCATCTTTAGGACTGTAAATTACTGTCTCATTTTCAGAAGCACTCAGCAGCTTTGACTGGGTTTTATTGCTGTTAACTACCACTCGGGCCTTTCTAAATCTTCTCCCATAATGATCATGAGAGTTGTGGGAGCTGTGCTTAGGACACCTGGAAGTAGGTCACATATTTGTGGATTTTTGAATTAAATTTTTAAAACGCTTGCTGAAAAACTATAGTGTAGAGATGAAGCCTTGTATTATTCCCGCATCCCTCTTTGTCAAGTTTTCAATTCCCTATTTGATCTACAAGATCTAAATAAATCGGCATGTTTGCCTGTCTTACCCAATGTCTAATTAAATATGAAGATTACAGATGTGCTTGAACTGGAAAATGAATGCTTGATATATTTTCATTGAGATCTGGATTTATAATGAAATTATTTATTACTTCCAAATTAGAAGCATTAGAAAAATTTACAGTGTTTGTACTTGTGATTGCTACAAACTGCTTATGTTTGCATCTCATGTTTTTTATACAAACACCTTCTGTCTTTTGTAGAAAACTCCTCTGAGATGATGATTTTGCCCTTCTGAGATTTTTTTTTTTTTCCTCCTTCCACTATACCTTTTTAACTGAGTGCAATGCCTAAGGGAGAAGCTGAGCTTTAATCTATCACATTTCTAGTTCCAGTAACTGAACTCAATCTGAGGCTTGAAATGCCATGCTAAAAATAACATTTGGGGTTGCTACAGCTGTTTTCTTGCCTATAGTTTTAATTTTGGATAAATTCCATAAACTTGATTTAACACTAGTAACTAGTTTGATATTTTTCATTTCAGGAATATTTTTCAATTGCTCCCTAGGTTTAGAAAGTGTGTGGAAGCCGTAAATGAGGTTCTCACCTCCAAAAAGTTGCTGAGATAAATATGGTGAAATGATAAAATTGTGCATAAATCACTATTTATCTTCGTGGCAATGAGATCACTTAGAGATCCAATGAGCAAGTTCTCCTGTATTTTAAGAAACAAGGCTGATGAGAGGGGAAACAAGATATTATGGTAGCTGAGAAATACAAGGGTATGTTACTGAGAAGGGGGTATGGGTGATAATGACTCTTAGCTGGTGAACAGTTGTGCGTGCAGGAGGTTGACGCTGTGCATCCAGCACAGTTAAGTAGGGAGGCACTGCTCAGCCACGTTTCATGGTGATATATCAAGAAGATACTGACCAAGAAGAAAAAATACAAACGCTGATTGGAAAAAACCTCTTTTGCTACTCACCTGGAATGCAGACCCCAAAGTAGCTGAGTGAGTAGAGTGTGGCTGGGACATGGAGCTTTTTCTTGGAGATGAGTCAGAATCGCAGAAGAGGAAGACAAGCCTGGGTTGTGTTAGCAGGCAGAGTCCCTGGGTTATAATGCTTGTTGTTATTCATCTGAGGGGTTTTTCCCCCAGAGGGAGACATTCAGTGAACTACAAACTAGAATTACTGGTATTAGAAAAGACTTTGCAGTTAGTTTTGTCTTGACTTATATGTGTTATTTGCAATATTGAATAGATATTTGACAAACAAATGAAATTAAGAAAAAGACCTTGCTCATTTAATTAACAACCATATAAATAGTGGCATATATAACTGAAAAAAAAATCTGACTTTTTTGCTTTGGGTTTCCCATAATCTGGCATAAAAATAATGCGTAATATAATTGTGTTTATACCTTAGTGTATCTTGTTAAAACATTTAAAGCTAACTAATGTCTGGCTGTTTCAAAACTTTAATTAGCATTTAACAAGAAAGCAACAGTATAGCCAATTAGAGATCTAAGCAATAACACGCACTCACTTCCATTTTCTAGCAATTAATTGATAACTAGTTTACCGTGGGCTAATAATTAAATGAGAAAACATTCTGAGCAAATTGAAAGCACTGATGCAAATGAGTTCTGCATTTATTCTTTTCAAATTCACTGACCACATTATCTAATCTGTCGGGAACAGAGAAAACCTGAATTATACTAAATATATACTCAGGCTGACTAACCAACCCTTAAAGCAACATTAGTCACTCTCTGGAAGCCTTAATTGCTTTGCTGAAGGAAAGTCTTAAAGCAGCGCTGAAGCTGGCGAGCGTGATGCAGCAGCGTCGCTGGGACGCGGGGTGGCTGATGCTCTGCGGCCATGCCCGTCGCTGTCTGGTCGGCAGGTTGGTTTCTCTCTTTCGTGTGTTGAGATGTCCCTACTGCATCTGTTCGGTGTTGCTGCGTGCTGAGGCTTTGCACTCAGTTATCACATCGTGTCTTTCCCAAGAAGAAAAATCTCAACCGCGTCTGAAAACAAAGGGGTCACCGTTTCAGCTACACCGGTGTTGGCAGCAGACGTATGGCTTCTGCCAGCTGCGAGGCAAATGAAATGTTTGACGAAGAAGAATATGTGGCTTCGGTGGGCACATGGCATCCAGCCAGGGTCAACCCACCACAGCTGGCAAAATCACTTGGTACAGTCTGTATGTGAAAATTGAAGACATTTTTCTACCAAATGTAGCAGTGATCATGGGAATAGCTCCTTACAAACCAGGAAATGTCCCCGTTACCCGCACTCGACGTATAGCAATCTCCAGAGTATGTAGGAGAAAGTGTCATTTTGTCTTGAAGTTCATCTATTTATGATATCTTCTTTATCTGGATGGGCAGTAAGGTGGAATTGCCTGAGCTGCATTAAGCTTTAAACACAAGCCATCCATTCCAGCAAAACACTCCCCAAAAGATAGGGTTTCTCAATACCTCTCTTACCCCTGACTATTGCAGAACTGCCATGTCGATATGTAGGGAATAAAACCTGACCATTTCAATTGCTTTTCTAACATAACGGAATTGTAAAACAGTAAGATGGCACTGGGTGTTTTAAAAGACTTCCCTCCCCCCACCCCCAAGATTCTCATTTGTTTATCTTATCTAAATTAAGAGGTACTGTTTGACTAGTGTGAAATCACTATATGGGACCTCATGGCAGTATTTGAACAAGTATTGCCTAAAATAATAATTTGTATTCCAATTTTAACGTGTTGTGTTTTCACTTGCTAGTGCAGCTTGGGGGATTATGGAGATTCAAGAATGTAAACTATGTCTAGTTCCTTGTTTAAGACTTGTATCCTTCTACTTTCCACGTAAACACAGCCTTAGGAAAGGAGCAGGTGGGAGATGCTGAGGACACGGCCTGGCAGCATCCCTCGGAGTGATGGTGACCTCCCACGTCTCCTGTGAGTGGAGGTCGCCTGATTTCCCCCACCAGGTACCGTCAGCTCGGGGTGAGCACCCCCTTTCTCGGCTGCTTTATTCCCAGAGACCTCACCCACTGTTTGTTTCATGGGCCCTCTTGATTACTATAAATGTAATTTCTCTAGAGTTTTTTTGGCCGTTTCTAGACAAGATGAGTGATGACATGTCATTTCCTTGTTTATTTAATAAGTAACATTTACTGGTAACCCCAGTACAAGTTTCTGATTTGAAGCAGGCTCTCTGAAATGCTTTCTGAGCTGAAAAACAGATAATACTGGGAGTAACTTAGACATTTCGGGATATTTCATGTCAAAGAAATATGGTAGAATTACAGAATAAGTATTGATTCAGCTTTATCTCCGTTTCATAATTTTTTTTTTATTAAACTTTATTTAATCCTTGCTTTCCAACTCATTACTTTGTCTCTAGTTGTGACAGACTTTTATGATTTATTATGTCCTCTTGATATACATTTTGAGTTAGAGTGGTAGAGCCATATTAGTTCTTTCAATCTTTTGTAGTGCCAATAGAGGATCACTTTGGGAAATACTTGCTTAAAAAGGGTTCCTGAAGCTTATTTCTAGTTTGAAATAACTCCAGCAATGGGGTTTATAGCAACTTGACCTGTTGTTTGAAGAAAAGATTACTGTATGTGAGTCTAGATACTTAGGGATTTTGAAGTATTTTATTTTCTCTTTCTCTGGAGTGTCATATGCCTTAGTATCGGGGGTTACAGAGTTGTTATGCTTAGAAATAAGGGCAAAGCAGACCTTATCCTTACAAAATTTCATTCATTCCCACCAGCTGTTGTGAACACAAATATTATCATACTATATATGCACAGCTATAATTTGATATCATAAGTAGTGCCTAATTTTACTTGTACTTACTACACAGGCATAAATAGAGCTAAAACTAACTGGAAAATAAAATAAAAGGACATTTATAGCTCATGTTGATGTCAGTGCTAACTTGAATCTATTTTGGTCTGATTAAGTATGGCATATAACTTTTCATCAAACTATACATTTAACAAAAATGGTCTATGTTGTAGTAATTAGGAGAAAAATAATGACAAATATAAATGCTTTTTATTAAATAGCAAATAAGCCTGTCCAGTCACCAAAGGAGTTGCTGTTTATAGTAAGTGGAAAAAGTACAAATCTGATACAATTATGGATATTTTGGGTAAAAATTTTTTTTACAGGCAGACTTGAAGTTCTGAAATTTGGCAAAATGTTTATTAGTCATCATGATCACTAAGCAATTTATTCAAGAAATATTTCTCTTTATTTGTGGTGTTTCTAGAAATTTCTTGCCTTTATTCGTACGTTACAACTCACTTATGATTTATTCAGATGTCCTGTTGAAACTGTTCATTCTGTGGAGCGAATGGGTGTTATGACATTGCATTGTCCAGTGGTGAATCCCTCAAGAAATGACCTATATTGAATTGATTTATTGATGTGATAACATTTGAATATTTTTTTTTCTCTTTTGTTTTAAACTTGCTAATTTCTCCTGCAGATATAACTAAGATTTGTGATAGTCATAATATACAGTACAGGGTTTTCAAAATCAAAATATGTCATCCAAATTGTTTCAGGGAGCAATTGGGACAATTTTTAATGAGGTGATGTCTGGAATGGCTTCCTATATTGGGTAGCACCTTAGACCATGGAAATTTTCTTTATTCCTTGTTGTTAATAACTTATTATTCCCCTATTATCATCACTTTGATTTATTAATGGCTGTTCCATTGCTTCAGTCATGCTCATCATCCAGTTTTACATTAGCGATGGCAGTACGTTCAGTGTCCCACATTACCTCGTTGTCAGCGTGACTATCTGGAGCCCAGCCTTCCAGGGCAAAGACATCTAGAGGTTACTTTCCTGCAAGCGAGCACAAAATTCTTACTTTGACACTAATAACTTCTGGCCAGCGTTATTTCATAGGAGGTATGATTTGATCTACTGCTGGAAAGTTGTAGTTGCTCTTAAAAATCCAGAAAGCTGCCGGATGCTCAGAATCCCACAGAACCACCTTTTGATCTGCTGGAGCTTTGTCTGGTCCTGTTTAAACTAATGACAGTAAGGCTTTTCAAAGGCTCCTGTGAAGAAGATACCACAAGTGTCCTACAGTGTCAGCACTTGACAACTTGAAGCAACTGGTAGAGAGCTCGTTGTGATTAATGGTCAGGGGTTTATCCGGAGTCCTGCTGTACCCTTGAGTGGCAGCAGTAAGAGGCTCCCGTCTTTCCCATGGAGTAGCTGTCTTTTGCAGGAGTCTCTGCTTGAAGGAATAGTCGATGTTTTGCTGGCAGACATGGAAATTCAGAGAAAAAACTCTAGGTGGGCAAGATGAACACTATAGTTTAAGTTCAGAAAGCAGACTTTTTTTGGAATTTTTGAACCTGTAGAAAAACCAGTAACTTAAGGAAAAATAACATGGAGAACCATACATGTGGCAGGTAGACTTGCAGGCTGCCAACTTAATCAGCTAGTTCACATAGTGGTAATAGGAATATAATCTGAATGTTCTCTGAATGCTGCACATGTTATGGTAAACTCTTTTGTGAACAGTGTGCTTTACGTGCAGTGTTTAATCATCAGAACGTTTGACTTTGAGCCCTCAGTTCACAGTGAATTACAGCACTCACTGTCAGTGACAAAGACCTAGGAAATGTTCATGTTTATTTTATGTTCTCATAGAGATATCATGTCTTAAGAATGCACCCATTAAAACAGTTAGCAGATGATCAGCATAGTTTAAGACCTTTTGTGCCGTGAGAATATCAATAGTGCAGTTC
Organism: Elanoides forficatus; assembly: GCA_025311575.1. Classification (NCBI taxonomy): domain Eukaryota; kingdom Metazoa; phylum Chordata; class Aves; order Accipitriformes; family Accipitridae; genus Elanoides; species Elanoides forficatus. Next base: position 23,125,552 of record JAOBAS010000033.1, read on the forward strand.
TAGTCAATAGAACAACTTGCTTTTTGGATGGAGACAAGGAGTGTTTTCTGAACACTGAGTGTTATAATTAACACATACTCTAATCTAATGGCCTTTTTACACTCCTTAATTTAACCAAAAGCCCCTTCAGTATGTGAAAATTTCCTACATCCTTTCTCCTATTCCATTGCTGAAGCTTCTAGGACACACAATGTTCTTTCAGAGAAGCATGGAAGAAACCTTTCCCTTGCTGGGTCCCATGGCATTGGGCTCTCTTGCACGCTCCGTCTCGAGCTCCTCCAGCCTCTCCTGGCTCTGCTTCTGCTCCTTCCCTGCCCTCTCCATCTCCTGAGAGCTGCTGTTTGGCAATGTTAATGCAAGGCTGCCTTTTAGATGCAACTTCAAGTGTTCCTCGCTGTTGGGGATCGCTCTGTGGGTTTGAAGGTTTGTTTTGTCCTCGTTGGTCACTCCCTGGTTCTATTTGACTGTTATAACTTCATTTATCGCCCCCCCCC
>JAOBAS010000033.1:23126145-23155135 GCA_025311575.1 Elanoides forficatus
AAACAGCGCTGGGCGGCCGGGGAGTCTCCGCTCTACCAACGGCGCCCCCCCCCCCCCCTTCAAACCCAGTGAAGACCAGTATGTGGTTGTAAACTGAGAACAGCAACATGCTACCCGATGTTTGCAACCAGATGTGTGCATGGTTTGCTTTTCGATGGATCAGTGGGTGACTCAGATTTTTCCTTTATACTAAGCTTGGAGACTTTTTTTAACTTTCTCTGAAAATATTGATTAACCTTCTTGTTTGTGAGGCTATGACTGTAAAATGATTTATTATTTTTAAATTTCTCTGCATTTTCCTGGATCCTGGCAAGACTGGAAGCCAACACCGAGATAAACCTTGCTGTGTCAACATTGACATTGAGATCTACATACTAGGTATGAAGCTACTTTGTACATTTGCATCTCTTTTTTTCATCACTAATCAAATGTCTGATCAGATTTTGCATTTCACTGTGTATTGTTCAAGGTATGTATGTGTTTATAGGAATTTTTATATGAATGCTTTATGAATTTGTCACTTCAATTTGAAAGAATGAAACAAACTCGCTCCAGCCATAGGAGGGCTCATCAGATGTTGTGTTTTGCTCAGATTGCGGAGTTGCTCCTATTGTACACTGGGATCGTTTTGCGTGGTCACTCCAGTGTTTCTCACCTCTTGGCAGGATTTCTTCTTTTCTTCCAGCAGGGTGCATTGCAGTAGTGCTGTTTGGTTTTTCTTGAGCTAACCCGGCTTTTCTTGTTCTGTTCTGTGCATAGTTGTTGCTATTTTATTTTTTAATGGATTGCTTTCAGGGAAATCATTACCAAACATGTAAAGAACAGGCGGACTGTCCTTTCTATAAGATATGCAAAACATAATCTCCAGCTGAGATGCGATCAGCAAAAGCTTCTGCTGTCCCAGACAAAATGAGCCTCTTTCATTTCACCTGTGGGATACATTTCATATAGCGCATTCCCTGGCTGGTCAAAGCTGGCTCTGGGGAGACGGAGGAGCGGAGCCAGTTTGGGCTGTCCTGTGCAGTCTGCTGCTGGGGGGGGAAAGGGGGACAGCAGGGAGTGTGGGGGTGCTTCTGGGCACCACTGCTTCCACTGGTTACACCAGCAGCAGTGCTGACTGCCAGTTTGCAAATCGAATGGTATTTCTAATGTGGTTTGCTTCTATTTAGGTTTAGAAAAATTTCCTGCTCTTCTGGCTTCCACAAGAAATTTGCTTGGTAACTAAAAGTATTCGGTGAAACTTGCTAGTTTCAGTGCAACCAGATATCCAGGGGTGGATATCCCTCTCCTCCCCCAACCTCAGATGCCATCACTCTTTTTCTTTCCAACCAGAAATATTTGTTTAAATAGTTTGATTTGTCTATACTGACACACAGCTTAATGGGATTTTTAATCTGTTTATCTCGGTGTCTCATTCTAGGCTGTGTGTCTACTCCCTTGGACAAACTGTACCTCCCATGGCATGCAACCCCAAAGGCAGGTCAAGGTGCTTCAGCATCGCAAGAACCCAGCCTACAGAGGCAACAAGAGCATAGGTGGTTCATGCTCTGCATGAAGCTTCTGCAAGGCAACACATTTCCCCTTTTTTTTTTTTTTTTTTTAGTTTGACTGTATTACTTTTTTTATGGAGAAAAAAATACTTTTTTGAGCCTTCTATGTTATTATTTCATTAGCTCTACTAATAACACTCTCTGTATCTTTAGTGTTCAAGACATAAAAAAAAAATCCAACCCCAAAACCCCAAAGAAAACATGTTTCTAATCAGCAGGATCTTTTATGACTGTACTTGTGAGATCCTTGTGGCCACAGCTTCTGCTGCAAAACTGGAATACTTACCTCGGACACGCTTACAAATCTCTTGTATTCTCTTGTACTTATCCTTGGGCTTGGTTGTCTGCAGCTGTCGCAGAAGTGTGAGCCCTCTGACTTCGACCTTGCCGATTTGAACACTTAACTGTGAAGCACTTGATACTTGACAGTAAAGCCGGGATTTGCTGGGGGGGCCACTGAGGCGTCCCTCCGAGAGAGTTCCCAGACTGTCATCCATAAGCATCCACTTGAACCAGCCTGAGAGCACTCCGCCTACCAGCAGTGCTGTACGAAATGGGAGCAAGAAACACTTCTTCCCGTTAGCAAATCTTTGTTCAAATACCTATTTTGGTGGTTTCTTACAAGGAAACGTGAGTTCAGAGGAGTTATGTATCTGTTCAAAAGGTCTTCATGTTATGTTAAAAAACTTGACCAACCAAAAAACCATAAATCCTGTGTCTGTGGCATCTGGAGGTTCTCCCAAGGCTCCTGGTAAAGCCAAGGCTTCTATCCTACCTGTACTGAAGAGTTTGTCCAAGCGAAGAGGACAACCTCTGCCATTGGGTACATCTTCCTGGGGAGGGAGCAACCACGCTGCCCATCTCTGTCCCACGGTGCGAGGGCTGCCCTGAGGAGCTGAGCCAGAGACCCTTCGTCTCTGGTTGCTGGCAGATAGGACAAAAGGGGTTCTACAAGGTTGTACAGCTGCCAAGCCACTCCAGAAGCATTGCCCTTTCGTAACTTCACCTTTTTTTTACTTCCTGGACCAATTCTCAGTATCTGTGCCTTAGATTAACATTCTTCTGTGGAAAGCAGTTTCTCTTTTCAGCAGTCTCTCTGATATTTCTTTCATTCCCTTCTGGTCCATTTTGTGGGAAAATTGAAGCACCTTCCAGGACATGTTGTTTTGACAGAAGGGAAATAACCCTTTTTTCTTTCCTAGTGGGAGCATCGCTGTCCAAATTGGTGAGATTCTTCCACTCCCAGACATTTCTGCCCTCCTGGAAGAGAAGCTGGGCAGTCATTCTCTTGCCACATGGAAAATGAGAGTTTTAGTATTGGATTTTAAAGCTATAACAGGATGCATATGCCTACATGACACAAGAAAACAGTATTGCAAAATCGGCTACAGAAGGTACATTCAGAAAAAATACCCATGACAATGGGCTAGCACTTTTAATCTTGTTTTTACAATTTATAGAAGATCAGTTGTCTGTCTTAATTGGCTTCTCAGAATACATCATCTTGTGCAACAGCTACGGAGGGTGAAGGACAGAGGAGGAGACTGAGCCTGTTGTGAGAAGTATGTTGAAATGAAACAGTTCAGCTTCTGTTTGTGTCTCTGTCACCGGGCTCTTAATAAATTATTGTCTTCTGAGAGAGGTTTGCTGAGGTGGAATTCTTTTCCAGTTCCCTCTCCATCAGCAATTCTCTACAAGAGAGTAAAATATTGCCCTGATTTTAGGTGGGGTGACTTTTTTTCTAAATATATGCAAATCTTGAACCAGACACGGTGCAAACATTGTACTTAGTAAAGCAGCAAGTCTTGCCTTTGTCTTGTGTATGTGAATGTATCTCACTTTGTACCTTTGCTTTGTCAATGAATCCACTGGAGTGAAACAATGCTCGTTCTGAATTATTTGAATTAAGCAAGCGCAGTACAACTTGTTTCTCTTATTCAGTGACTGTGCAAAGAATCTGGAGCCATATGCCAAGAGCGTAAACAAATAAAAAATGCAATTAAGATTGGAGAGTTCTCGGTTCTTAAGCAATTTAATCCTACAGGCTAGAAAACCCTTGGTATAGCAAAATCCAGGATAAAATATAGCTTTTATGGCCTTTAAATCAAAGATTCCTGACAATCTAATAATGGGCTACTGTGCTTTCGGTGACAACCATTTTGCAGTGGCAGGGGTTAGGTATTTCCTTTGTCGTTGCTCCTGGCTGGACGTAGACTGGCTTTATATACAGATCCTTCACAGGTGGTGTTGCAGAGCAGGAGAAGCAGGCATACTGGTTAAATAAATCAAACTTCCATGCTTAGACTAAAGTTTGAAGATGTAGAGCCTTGAATGGGGTACTTGCAAGCAATAACGCTGCAGAAGTGTTAACAGCTGATTAGCACAAGGACTTTTTTCTTTGTAATATGATGTGACTTACTTAAGTTTTTGTTCTTGCTGTGACTAATTGTTGAATATTTCGATAAACATATTTACTCTTCAGAATGAAAAGGCTCCAGGTCTGCTCTTCAGGGAGATGTTTTATTAATAAGCAGCTTTTATAAACTTTCTTGTACTTTCAAGGTTTTGTAAGAAGAGGTGTAAGTATTCTAGCCTTGATCTTATAAGCTGTTTTAATACTGTTTACAGTGAAATTATTTGTGTGCTGAAAATTATACATGTGCTTAAGTGCTCTGCTAGACTGAGGCCACCATGACCTTGACAGGCATAAGTCTCCATTTTTCTAGCCCTCTTTATGTTGTTTTTATCAGCTGCCAAAGTGAACCTTGGTGAAAATCTCTTGGATCTTCCCTGGCTAGCACAGGCATATATTTATCCAGAGTTTCTGAGAATATTTCTGGGTTGTTCACTTAAGAGCCTTATTTGAGGTGCTTTTCTCCATTCCAAAGGCATTATGAGTTCCCAAGGAGTGGATTCTTAGTGCAAACTTCAGCTTTGTTTTCCACATCCCCATTTCTTTGTATGTCGCTTACCTGTGTGTTTTCACATGTGTAATTACATGCATGTGGTACCTGCGCGGTTCCTAGAACGAGCTCACCCTAATAGCGCTTTGCTGTCCTTCCGCATTCGCTAAGTTTGTGCGCAATAAACGAGTCTGCGTAAGAGCAACATTGGCAATGCAAACACCCGTGAGGCTGTGAAAATCCAACCCGAGTCCTCAATGACACTCTTCAAGTGGATGAAAGACCGTGCTCTTTCCAGAGCTGGTTGCTGAATTCCCTAGCAGTCTTTGAAATGTAACCCATGCTCGTACGCCGGTCTTTCCTGGTCCCTGTCCCCTACGGTGCTGCACCGTACGTGTTGTGTGCTCTCCAGGTGCAACCACCAGTGTTGAGCAGCAGCTCACAAGTGGCAGGAGGTACAGTGCGGTTCCTAACCTGTACTCACAAGGATTTTGATTTATTAGGGCGGCACAGGTGTCTACACACAAAGTAAAGCTGACGTATCTCACCTAAAGATGCGACTTTGCATTTCGACAAAGCAAAGCCTCTGTCGATGGGAAGGGGCACTTGTGGACGGTGAAGCAGGTGATGACTGGGAACGGCAGTGTGTGCAGGTGGGGAGTAAGCAAGTCTTGCAACTGGTGTGTTTTACAGACCAACTGTGGAAAGTCTTCTAAAAATCATTTATCCCATCTACATTGTATTTCTATTTCGAACAGTTCATCTGAAGTGACGCCAGATATACATCAAGTAAATAGCTCAGTAGAACAAAACTGTCAGGCAACTATAAATTAAAGAGAGTTATGTTAGAGTTTATGGTTTCTGCAACTCTTAATACACCTTGCAGCTTTAGCATAGTGGTTGGGCTCACCTCACAGTAAGACAACAGTTAACAGGATTATATTTTATTTTAAGAAGTATATATTTTAAGAAGCCCATTTGCAGCTTTCTTCCTCTTCTACTTCAGTTTTTGTCTTGGAAACAAATGATTATAGGTCTTGGGCTTCCTTGTCTGAAGTGCCTCCTCACTCAGTTCTCTTGTGGTTTTTTTTGTTGTTGGTTTTTTTTTTTTTTCTTCTTTTCCTGTCCATTTTATGTCCCACATCAGAGTGCTGGTCATCCTTTGCTACCCTCACTTCGTAACTGAATTCTTGAGGTCGGGTGTGAGAGGTCTGGTGGTACCACTGGGAATAGTGGGCCAGTTCCCTTTTGGTGTAGGAACAAATCATTGCCAGTCACTTCATGGACAAAGTAAAAATCGGTGGTGAGTTATACCTCAGACTTATTGGCTGTTATTTGATACCACTTAGTATCAAATGGGCAGTGGTGACAGTTCACATCAAACCCAGGGAGCTGCTGTGGGATTTCTTGGCAGGGTTGTCAGACCACACAGGTGGGGCTGGGAGCTCTGGGCAGCCCGAGCTGCTCCGACGTCGAGTGCACACGTCAAGCACCGTGTGCTGATTACCGTAAGAAGATGGCAGGATTAATTGAGTACTCTGGCAGGTCAGACTCTTGCGAAGATGACTACAATTCTGCCTCTGCTAGAAGCTCTAGGCAGGAAAAAAGGTACAAAGAGTACCTTGTCCTGAGTTGCAGCAGGCAACCTTACTCTGCAGGTGTCAACTGAACGAGAGCCTGCAGCAGACCTGGCAGCAGCATTAGCAGCATCTAGTCTGGAAAACCAAGCGTAGGTTTTTGTGGGTGTGCCGGGGCTGGAGCTTGCCTCCTCCGTGTAACTGCAGCGATCACAGGGACGGGGTGGTGCGGAAGGAAGCTATGGAACAAATTGGCCCTGATAATTAAATGTGCATCCTATGGTGTCTTCATAATATAAAAACATCTCACATCATTCTGGCGTCCTATGAGAAAACGCGCTTCAACATATTTGGAATACTTCCACACACTCATACTTCTGAAAATAGATTTTTTTCTCCTGGTTTTATTTACTACATTTTCTTGTTCTTGAATCGTGTTTGTGCTGATCCTTCAATTACAAACTGTTGAGGTCACTAGAACATGATTAAAAATGATAAATAAAAGATATTGTAGAGAAAAATAATCAATAAAACACTGACTGAAAATATAGTGAAGGAGCAATACTGTGCCCCTGTGCTTTGCAAGTTGTTATTGGCCAGCACTCTGGTAAAATATCCTTCCTGCTGTAATTGTCTCCTTGGGTAGTACCCGTAATGGCTTATCACTGGGTTCTCTGGATAATGTTTGAAATTACTTTCATTGAATTTCCCAAGGTTTTAGAAATAAAAGGACTTGAATTTCTGAGATTTTTTTGTGTCTTTTATGATTAGGTTCTGAACTGAGATGAATAATGTATGGTTTGCGATGTAGAAATCTGTCACCCTCAAGAATTTATGTAAACTTCTAATACTGATTCCTATGCAAAATGTTTGAAGGTCAAAAATTTGTAAGAAAATATTCCTGGGCATGAAAATGTCACTTTGCTAAAATCAAAATGGTTCCATTCACTTTTATGGTTTTATTTTTTGTCAGGTTTTTTTAAGTTTTACTAGCGTTAAGTGAATTGGGGGAGTTTTGTTTTGAAACAACTTTTTGTTTTGTAAATTTGGATTAATAACAAAAAAGTTATAAAAATAGATACAACAAGTTTAGATATAGATAAAACAGTATATAGATATTCCAGAATTACTAAAATGAATTTTTTTTGAGTCCATCAGGAAGAAATGGGCTCAAATGGGAGAAAGGTAGGTTCAGGACAGGGAGTTCAAGTGCTCCAGAGACTGATGCATCCTCTTCCCATCCTCCCTGGGAGGGAGGGGGAGAGAAGGGCAGAGTCTTCTCCCCGGCGAGACCTTCTCTGGTGGTACCTCCAGGTGTGCTGGGGCTGCTGAAGCCTGAAGCAGGGGTGGCTTCCAGCCCATGGCTGTCTCCTGGCAGGGAGAGATTTGGCAGTCTGCTCTCCATGGCAGGCTCCAGCTTAATTTTCCTGTGCTTTCAGCCAGTTCTGAGTCACTGGAACATCCTGAACAGCAGCAAGACTGAGTTTGGAGGGGGGTGGGGGGAGAAAAATGACTCTGTGTAGTTATTTCGCCCCTGATGGCAGCAGTCTGTTTCTGGGGCACTGAAGAACTTGAACTTTTCTTGCTTGCTTTCAGCCCAAGTCAACTCCCTTCCCCTGGCACGTGTGCTGGGCTGGGGTGAGAGCAGGCAGACCAGGCAAAGGTGGAGTGAAACCTGCACCGTGGGATGTGCCTGCCCTGAGCACTGTGGCAGATTCATTTGGGTACACAGTTAGCAGATGCTGTTAGCAGTTCTGTAAATGATTGCTGATAGATCTGCCAGAATAAGCCAAATCCTCTTTACAACTGCCTTTCTATTATATGTAACTCTGTTCCTTACTGCCAAAAAATGCAGTTAAATATTATTTAGACATAACAATATCCTGTATGTAGAACAGCAGACATTTGGGGGTAGAGAGAAAACAGCATTAAAAAAGAAAAAAAAAAGTATTCAAATAGAACAGTTTATAGGCTTCATATTCTTTTTTAACAGACAGCAACAACAAAAAGACATTCACACTTCTGGGTATTTCAGCAAATCAGAATGCATTGTGCCTTGTTTATTTGCAATACTCCACATGTTTTTGCAGGGTAAATCAGCTTGGATGAAACAAGAACTATCCTTATTCTTGCCAATACCTAGAGGACATGACAGCAATTAAACTGAACTAGATCCTGGAATATGTGAAGAATTGAGAGGCGTAACTTTATTTGCTTGGTCCTGCTGTATAGCCCAGACCAAGGTAAGTCAAATTTCCACGCTCATGTGATTCAGGTCCAGTTTTGGAACAGACCTTGCTGTTCTCAGACAAACAGCGCTGACCTTCTTTCCTGCACTCCCTTCCCTGACACAAGCACTGCTGTGAGATGCTGGTAACGTGTTGCTGCAGCAGCTACTGCCTCTGCAGGAATTTGGGAGTGGAGGAGCTGTTGGTGTAGGCGAAGCTGCTGCTGCAGGGGTGGAGGTGGGTTGCTCTCCATCGAGAGACCTCCAGTGTGGTGCCAAAACCCAGATCCAGCCTCTGGGGCTGCTCAGGTTGAGCCACCCCATCCTGTGCTGGATGAAAGGTCGAGGTAATTGTGCCTTCGAGCCTGCCCCCTTCCAGCCCTGGCTGCTGGTTTCCAATGTGGGCAGAGCGCGGGTCTGGCCCTTGGCTGCTGGCAGGAGGCTGACCCCAGCCATGGCACGCAGTGCCCTTACGCCTGTACTTTGCACTGTAAATTATATGCAACTAAGGACTATTACCCAGAAAAACCAGTTGCTTTCAATTTAAAAATGGGAACGTAAGTAGGTCCCTGATATCAGTTCAAGCTTCTAAGCAATGCTATAATAAAAATAAGTAGCAGTGCAAGAGCAGATAGTTCTTCATCTTTATTATTAGATCAGCTGGTAACGTTTGCTTATCAAGCCGCTGAGTGAGGAATGTTGACAGTTCCCAAATACGGTAGTCCACAAGTGAATTTGTAGTCGATAAGAGAGGAATTAACAGCATGTATATTAGAGGCATGTCACTAGAGTGCAACTGTATTGTTTCTACAGTCATCACATTCAATACCTTTTAGAGAAAGTCCTGGGTAACATGTTAATTGTCGCATTTTTATCTTTGTGCAGCTAATATCATTCAAAAAACCAAAATCCTGTAAGGGGAAAAAAGCCTGAGGAACAGTGTGTTAACCATAGAAATTTTACGTATGATACAGCACATCAGATGTGAACATTCTTATTTTGTAGCTCAACATAACGATGATTATTACATGGGTTGAAACAATCAGACAGAACCTGCTCCTTTACTCCCGCACATTTCCTGTGTGCCGACCAGTTCGGTTATTTGGAAGGAGTAGCTGAGCTCTTCTGAAGCGTTACCTTGCTGTTTGGTACAAATAAAAATGCTGCTGATGAATTAACAGTAAGGCCTTCCTCGACAGTTCATATTTGTGAGGATATGTCTTTTGAAACTCAACAGTAAATCACTATTTGTGCTTGGGGAAATGGGAGAGACAAGTTCATATACATTTCTTAACGTATGGAGGGATTTATCCAGGTGCTCCTACGCTCTGCCATTACTGTAATACATGGTTTATTTCACCAGCTTGTGTATCTCAGAGAAATGGACCTATCAATTTATGTAGGCATTTGTAGTCCTCCTTCCATTTCTGTAATAGCTACTGTATTTCAACCATTTATGTACTACACTAAAACCTTTTTTGTTCAGAAAATATTTTTGGTATAGCCTTAAAACGTAAATTGCAGCTGATATAGTTATAGAAGCATAACCTTCTCTGTAAACTTTGTCAGTCTGCAATAAAAATGTTTTTTCAATTTAGCTTAGATTTTTTGAAAAGCATCTTAAGATAATTTAAAAAAAAAAGCAAACCCTACAGTTATATCAAGTTCTGAATGCCCACCAATGATGGTTATATTGCTTTTTAGCTATACCTAGTCTACTTCTGAGCTATCGGTATAATTGGTTGAATTTCTTACCTAGGCAGGGTCTGATACTGATGGGTCTGTGGCAGAGTAAAGCACCCAAGGCTGTTGGGGAGGTTCAGCCCTGGTGCCTGTTAGATTGGTGTGCTGGTGGCCGCGTTTCTTTCCTTGAAGTTTTGCATTCCAAATTTTTCCAGTACCATCCCAGCATCACTCTGAGACTTGTCTCGCTCCTGAGATGGGAACAGTTACAGAAAAGCTTCCAGAAGTAGAGCTAAAGATGTATAAAAGTAAGGTCAAATGGATTTCGGTGGAAAAAGTAGGAGTTGAAAATGTTTGGATCCTTAAACACAACCATGAGAGGAGAATGATCTGCCCAAACTTTGTTTGTTATCTGTCTGGACTTCACGGCCCTTAGGATGTTATCTTTTCTGTAGCTCTGAATTATGAACAGCCTTCACTTTTTCTACCTTACAATACCAAACAAAAGAACAAGAAGAATAAAGCATAAGAAAGAGTAATCCCAATGGAAATGGGTAGAATTTTAGCATGTAAAAAAATGACAATACGGCAAGGACATTTCTATTGTGTTCATTAAGTTATTTCTAACGAGACCAACTGCTGGTGCAGTAAGTAAATATAGGCTGGGAGGGTGTTTAAGGGACAGACGCATTGAGTGCCTCCATATAGCAAACTGTCCCACGCTCACGCAGGTGCACACACAAGTCCACTGAAGAACTCGGGTTTGTTATGCTCTTAGGAGAGCTGCGCTGGGAAGGATTCACGGCAGAAAAGTCAACGTAAGTTGTTTATCCTCAAAAAAGGAATTCTTCATGATGGGAATGAAATCACTATTAGCCTTCTGTCTTTCTTTAAGCTCTCCTGCCTACTGCTGAATACCATCGGGGTAAAAGATGTGCGTAAGATGAAACAGAGAGCAGCAGTACACGGAAACATTAAAACTCGTACTCACAAAGCTCAGCAAGAGCCACAGCATCTTTGTTCCCGTTCGGAGTGTTTCACTAAGTGAAAAAGTGACAAACTTCTGGTTCGTTCCAGCGTTGTCCCTAATGAGCTTGCCAAATAGGCTGGAGCCATCACGAGCCAATCACTTGGATCAATTGCTGTTTGGCTGCTTCGTAAAATGCAGTGACAATAAACTCGCTGGTACAGAAACTTGAAACAATTCCCAGGGAAGCTATTTAATGATTGTAGGCTCGATTCAGAGTGCACAGCTTTGTACCGAAGGAAGCCCTTCGACTTCCAAGGAGTGCTTGCTCTTTTCCCTGCTGTACCTCTGAAAGGGTATGGGATTTTCTCTGCCTGCAGTATTGTTGCTGCTTCTTCACCTTTAGGCAAAACCACAGTTTCTTATATGCTCCACTAACCACAGTGGAGGATTTTGGTTGGTTTTGTTTTGTTTTGTTGTTTTATTTATTTTTTTTTCCCCACAGTAAATCATAATAGTACCAGTCATTATTTTTAGTTCTTTAGCTGCTGTGAAGCCCTGCTGTTAACCTCAACTGTTCAAAAAGGATCAAAATGCCTACCTAGGCACATACTGTCAAACCGGTTTACATTTTAATGTTGGCTGAGAGTGATCTTGCAAGGAAAGAGGACTTGCAAAAAATAAAATATTTCCACATGGCTTTATGAGAGTACTTTAAATGTGATGTTTATATTTAAGCAAATATCCAAGAAAAGGCGAGTGGAAAGCAGTCTGTCCTGCTTATAATTGTCAACTTAAGAGCAGAGCTTGTCCACTAAAACCTGCAGTATAATTTTCAGTGGTACTCAGGATATTTTTAAACAAATGGACTTTCAGTACCTGAGCCATATAGATATGAAGAGGAATAGTGGCTTATATAGATGTTTGTACTTCCTGTAGTCTGACCTAGGTTTCCTACTTCTGACTTGCTTGATTTTTGGCAGAGATGAACAGTTATCTTGTCTGTAATGTGTTGTCATCTCTAAGTCTGTCGCAACTTCTGTAACACTAATACGATTGTTGAGTTTAAAACTAGAAATCCAGACAAATGCAATCGTTAGTTTTTCCTATAACTTCTTTTCAAGCAGATCTTTCTTAGACCTTGTATGGGTTGATCTCAAAACTGCAGTGTATGATGAAGTCTGCTCATTGAAAAATTGTGAATGTGGTAGCAGCTGGTATAATACACAGGTGTGCCTAGGTAACAAGTTTTTGGTTTTTTTTTTTAATGAGCATATGTAAACCTGAAGATATCTGTTTCTTAGTGATTCTCCAGGAAGAAAAACTAAAGGCTGCTTTATCTTCTTTGTATCCCTGATCAGATCTGCAAGAAAGCAATTATAACTGATATAATGAAGGGATGGTAGAGAGATGGTAGGTTTTTTTGGCAGTAAATAGGTAAAATTAGGGATAAAGAAACACCATATCCAATTATTCCATTTTTGCATGCAGTGAAGTTTAAAGCATTTTGCAACTTTCAGGGCTGATGTTTTTAGCTACTGCCTTCTGAAAAGACAAAATGAAATGTAGATTTCTAATACTTCTTCAGTTTGTGTGAAAGCAATAAGTTGTTAATGTTAGTACTGGACCTGGAAATTAAGCCCAGTACGCTTGCCGTCAGCCAGGAGCTGTATCCAAACTGAATGTTATACAGTAAAACCCTGGAACTGCAGGAAATGGAGAAAGGTTTGAAATGGTCACCATGGTAATAGAAGGTACTCAGGATTTAATTGAAATAAAAGATGTATTAAACTTAGGGAAATTTATCAGTCCTTATACTAATATTTAACTAGAGAAATGGATTCCTTCAGAAATGTGTGTCACTCGGATCCATCTGACAACCTCTGCTTCCCTTTCAAAGCTAAAGGATCCAAAAGCTTCCAAAAAGTTGTGTTTGAGATAGTGTTTTTTCCTGTAAATCTAACTCTGATTTTTGCTTTGAAATTAGAGAACATTCACAAGGCCATGCAATTTTAAGCAAAACAAGTATTAATTGTCTGCTTTTGAATATTTCATATGAAGATACATGGAGTTAATTTTTAAAAGTGGTAGCATAGTAAGTGCTGCCCTAAAAGCTACTGGGAAGAGTTCCTGCTCACTGACCATTATAAGGATTTTGGCTACCATGCTGAAGAGTAAGTAGAGCTGCTTTACCAGTTCATTCAAAGTTTTAATATGATAATGAAAAAATGTTTTGAATTCTATAATGTTCTGTTATGATGTCTTAACTCCACTTCTATTGTTAACAAAAATTAAAGTCCACATTTTTATGCCAGGAACGTTTTCACAGGTAACAATTTAATGTACAGCATATGGAATATTTTTTAAAAATAATTCAGTACAATTCTGATTGAAAAGAAATCATTGGTGGAATTTCTTTCTTTACAGGGAATGGTATTTCAGTCTTAAAAAATGCCATGGTGTTTTTAACCAGTCTTGATCTTCTTGGCATCTAAGAAGAGCTGGTCCTAGGAAGAGGTGCTCTACACCTTGCTGATTATATTCTTAACATGAAATTTTAGTGATGCAACATCAGTAAGTAGTTCTTACATATTACGACTTTGATATTGTTTTAATACTGATTGTATTATTCTGGAAGTGGATATATATGTAACACCTTGCCACATTGAACAAGTTTTATGGCCCTTCCTGAAACGTCCGTATATCTTCTCCAGGTACCACTTTATTATCTCTTCATACACTTTTAAAGTCAAAAGGAGCTATTGTGATAATGTTGTCAGATCTTGTGCATGATAGAGGGTGCCGCTAGATTTGATCAACCTGGTTTTTTCCTGGTGCTGTAGTACGTGACTCAACTTGGTGAGTATGTCTTATTTTTTTGAATTTTTACTCATGATATGTTATCAAGGCTACTTCTGTCCTATGTTCAGCTGGGAGGACTGCTCAGGTGTTTGGTATCTATTGGTGTTTTCATGCAAAGGGCACTGACCTTCCAAAGCATCGACCTGATTGCTTAACTCAGTTCTAAGAAAAGTCCCATTGACATCTATGTATAAAGTTAAGTGTATACTTAAGTGTGTGGAGTCAAAGATAGGCAATCGCATAGGTCACAAATGGTGAACAATTACTCAAGAAATAATCATGGTTAAATAATAAAATCATGATTGGAAAAAAAAAAGTCTGCACAGAACTGGTCATTTTAATCTTAGCCTAAGAGAGAAAACAGTTCTTTTTTGTTCTGTCTCTCATAAAACAAATGCCCATTTTAATTTTCCACTTTGTGTAAAAATAAATGTTCTTCATTGGCTTGACAAGAATGAAATTATAATTAAATTTCTCTTAGACTTTATATATGCTGTACTATAGGTATAAAACTAGGAGCTACTTGGTTTACGCTTATTCCTCTCACAGTGTCTGTTGGTTTCTGGGATTATTTTACAGGAGTGTGTTATTCAGAACTGTTCCAATCAGTTCCTGATTTTACTGTCAGTCTTTGAATGGAGTATATTTGAACTTAAAAATTAAAAAAAAAAAAAAAAGGAAGGGGAGAAGGAAGAAAATAGATTCAAAAATAGATTCCTGCAGAGTGTACAATCAGAAGTAATTTCCTTTATGCAGAAATACAGCAAAACAGAAACTCTGCATGTTCCAATATTTCCCTTGTCTTAGAAGATCACTCTCTAGTGGCAGTTGTCAAATAAATTTTTAAAAGTATAGTGAGCCCACAGCAATTCTACATCCAATTTTGTTTTTTCTTCATCACAATTTAGTGTTTGTATTCCCCCATATTTTTTACTCTTGCTTGCAAGGCTTGGTGGAGTAATTTTCTCTTATGCAATAGTGGAATTGTCTATGATGTGGTGCATGTGAAAGGAAAATGAAAGCTATAGGGAAAATTTTGATCTCAAGTGTTAGCTTTGCTCACTGGGATTACCTCCTGGCATGTGTCTCTTGTGTGGAGGAGACATGGATCTAATATACCCCGAGAGCCTTACAGGGAGGGAGTTTTCTGAAGATGAGCAGAATTGGAGAAGCTCTGAGCCTTTGCTTTGAACCATTGCTCTCAGATTTCATTGTATTAATTCACTATATTAATTATCAATAATGTAATCTTCCACTGGAAGATGGATAGAAGATGCTTATTATGTGGTTGTGGATCATGAGCCTTCTTGCAGAATGGGCTCTTCTGGTAACCTGTTGCATTTGCTGCAAAATCTTGGGAGTCAGTATTTCTTCCCCTCCAAAGCAATGCCGGTGGAAAAGTGAGATTTCAGTGGGGACTATCCAGAATACCTTTATGCTTAGCTAAGGCGAACATTTTTGTGGAGGCAGATTGCAGTCTTTATCCTCATTGACTGGTCTTGTTACGCCCTCTGAAATCCTGCCAAGCCACAACATTTCTTTTGTATAATTGATGGAGAGCAGTCTGCAGGGTTGTAGTAGCTGGAGAGAGCAAGCTGTACGAGTGCCATCTCTCCAAGGGTGAGACTCTGGTGCTCAGCCATCAGTGGGCTTAACTGCGTGGGGTCTCAGCGTGGTGGTGGCTGTCAGAACCAAGCTGGTGCTCAGGAGTGTCAGTTAAGGGCTGAACAAATACGACTTCTTCCCCTGGCCCACCAGCAGAGAAAGAAACACTGGGGCTAGTCTTTGAATTCCTCGCACTTTATTATTTACCTTAAGAGTGAAAGGAAAAGGGATGTTGGACCTTTCTGGGAGTTCTGCAGGTGTTTGAACAGCTGTGAGACCGTACCACTGTGCAGCTGATATCATCTGCCAAAGTTTCTTGATTACTCATGGAATACTGTATCGTCACATTAGCAAAGGTCTAGTTCCACCAATCTCATATATAGGTATGAACAGATGCATCTACCTACAGTAATGAAGGTTGTTGTAAAATATACCTTACAGAAAATATATTAGAAGAGATGTGGCCAAATTTTAAATTTAGAAACAAGAGCAGCTTACTAGTTTCTCCTGGTAATAGTTTTTGTTTTATTTCAATTCATGTATATTGCTAGGAGACTTCAACCAGTGCCTATAAAAAAATTGACTTAATGTGTCTTGGGTTGCTTTATAGCTACTGCTTAACCATCTCTCAGACTTCTTAATGGGCTTCAATAGACAATTTCCAGAACTGGAACTGTCATCTCTGTATAAAATGACAGATGCAACAAACTGCTGAGAAGCTGGGGACTTCTTTGCTTTCCTTTGGGGACAGAGAACATAAGAAACTGATGGGGTTGTGACCAGACGCATTGGCACACCATACCTGTGTAGCTATAACCTATAGATTTTTACTTTCCGTAGTAGAAGAGTGAGGAGCTGCTAGATTTACTGTTAGTGAGGAATCCCTAGAGCTGTCTGGTGGCAGGGTGACTTTTGTCTTGTACCTCCCTTGGAAAATATAGAAAGAAGTAGTTCACTGCTGAAGTCATTCTTTCCTTCCTCTGACCCAATTCCAGTACTGTGTGCAGTATTACATATCAACGTCTACTTATCTAACATAGCATTTCTACCTATGTGAAGACACCAGGCTTTCCTCTGCTTTGGGACTTTTTTTGTTTGGTTTTTTTTATTGTTTTGTTTTGATTTTTTGTTTTCTCTCAACACTGTCTTGTCAATCTAGAGGGGAAATAGAGAGTAAGTTGGGTGGGGGTGGAAAGTCTGCAAACACCATATTCCTTGGCTTTTTTGTTGTTGTTGTTGTTGTTGTTGTTGTTTTTGTTTTTTAATGTGAGAGATGAGTAAGATGAGTGGTGTAGTAGAGGAGAGAAGTTGGCTCTATGGTAAGTAGCCATAGATTATGGGTGTCCCAGGACCCGGCAGTGGTGAGGGGCCAGCAGTCCAAAGACCCACACTATTTTTCCTTGCTTTTCCCTAATTCCTGCCCACATGCCATCACTTAGTTAATGTAAAAGAACGGGTGGGTTCTCCATGCGTGCAGCTTGCTCTGTTGTCTGGCACAATTCATATCAGTTTCTGATTTTGCTCTTCTGTCTGCGCATGGATCTGCTTCCTAAAGACTATGTCCTGTTGCTTTATTCATGAGTGGCCTAATAGGAAGTATTTGAGAAAGGAAAGTCAGATTTTGTCTAATTTTGTTCACTGCTCAAAAACTTAGCAAATAACAAGCAAGTTTCACCACGTTCTCCTTTGCTTGCTCATTAGTAGACTTGTAATTCGCATTCATTCATGTATGCAGTGAGACTCCTAAATAAGCCTTTTACTGACTTTAGGTCTGAATATGATGCACATTACTTTCTCCACACTGAGTATGGTAGGGAAAATTTGGTTTGTCATAGTATAATACCAATGGAATATTGCTTTTTCTGCCATTGAGCTGTGATACACAGTGATTAATAAACCATGCCCTCTTTACAAGCATTTCTGTGAAACATATCTTCACTATATGTTTAGTTTTTTATTTTCTATTAGTTTCAAATGCATCATACTAACTTCTCATAATAACCTTCTTGTAAGAATACTTCTTTGTTTTTACAGTGCTGAACATCAGTAATTGTTAAAGCCCATGTTTACAGGAAACCAAGTGGAAAAGTTGCATGGCTTTCTAGGTTTTGCTGTGACTGTAAGCTAATTACTGTATGCTTGGGTACTGGTTTTGGCTACACTCCCTAAATCTGGAGTAATGCTGCTGATCTTCAGGGAGTTACTGCAGAGTTTCATCTCTGTAACACAGAACAGCAATTGCTCCAAAATTCCAATGAAAGTGAGAAGGTAACAAAGTTCTCTCCCACAGAGGGAAATAAAAAATACCTGCAATACAAAATACCTTGCATAAATGATTCAAGGTACTGATTTTAAACCAGCCAAAACTCCAATAATCAGACAAATGTACATGAGAGAAAGTAAATGTAATGTAATTATGAAATATATTTGCTCTGTCAGGCTGCCTCCTTTCTGAGGTTTTAATTGATGTACTTGATCTATGAATTCTGCTTGGTAGGATAATGGAAACTAGTACTGGTCAACATGAGTGAAACTTAGAACATACCTTTCTTGACATGACTAAAAGACGCATACGTGGAGTTGCTAATTGAAATTTAAAAGAAATCATCAAGAATTCCCAGCACAACTAGAGACCTGGAGGAAACTTTGACCACAACTAAGCTAGGATGCCAAAAAAGCTGAAGCTAGAAGAGAGAACCTGTTTCCTAAGCATGGAAAGGTTTTTTCTCGTATAAATTCTGGACTGAATTTAAACTGCAATATTTAAACCAGGATAGCCCTGGTGAGGAGAAATTTATTCTGGGAGGAGATATAGATTGAAGTAAAAGTTATTGCATTGATCAAGTTCTCCACATAGTCATCTCCAGCAAACTTATTTTTAAAGGCATGTAGGCACCCAGTATAATTTCCAGAAGTGTTTGTTTAATCATATCAACAGGAGGTTAAGTGCCTAAGCACTTTTCAAAATACCACTGGGAGCTTTAGGAAACATTTAAAGGGACTGGAGCATGGATAGCTGTGTTTTATGACTGTTAATGTTGGATCTTCATATTACAGGAGCTTTTGGCACTACTAATTTGACTGCAATCATATCCGAACAGAGTAATATTCTTGTTGTTGTACCCAGAGTATTTAAGTTAGATTTATGCCTGCGTCATTACGGGCATTTCCTCTTGCAGCCTTATTTCATATTCCCTGTGTCCACTGCTATTCAGTGAAACATGCTGTTCATATTAAATGATTTAGTCACTTAATCACCCTTTAGCATTGAGCTGTCTATAACTTATTCTTATAATAAAGATTTAACGTCATTCTTGGAGGTTGTAACAGATATTAAGCTGAAGCAAGGCCAAAATGCAGATAAAACTGCTAACACATTTTTCTCTTTTGATAGTAGTTTTTTAAAAAGAAAGGCAAGCAAAAAAACAAAAATAAAAATCTCTTATCTGAGTTGTCTTAATCATTTTACTTGCTGTTGAATATTTCAATAAAAAGAGGTTTTTGTACCGGGGTCAAAGACTATTTTGAAGACATTGGTCTCCTTTTAAGACATAAAGCTAAGTAAAGCAAGACTTAATGATCAAACACATATGCAGCAGATTCTGATCCCTTCCAACCAGTGAAAAGGTGAAGTAACTTCATTTCCATTTCTCCAGATTTGCCCTGGAGTCTTGAGCTGCTGCAGATTTGCAGATCTCTTGCTGGGATCAGAATCTTGCCCAGCACTGGAATAAGAGAGTATTGAGCAAGTGAAAGGCTCCCAGGTAATCACTCAGACCTAGGGCACACTTTTCATGGGTGTATAGCCTGTGAGAATCGCCTTAATTCATCTCTGTCTCTGAATAAGATTTGGATGGCAGAATTGCTCGGCTAACCTAAAATTGAGTTAACTTGACAGCCAGAGAGTAGCATTGTTATTGGCTGAATACCATTAATTTTGATGTGACATATTTCTTGCTAATGGGAACATTTATATTATCTGTATTTTCAAAAAGCAGAAGGAAAGAGAAAAGATCTACCACAACAGTATCAATATTTCAAGGGGAGGCAATGCAGTAGGGAACACTCTGGCTTCTGTAACATTGCTTTTATTGATTGTTATAGGTCTAAAAAACCATTTTCACCTTTCTTCTCCACCCCTTTTCCCTTCAGAGACTGCAAATGCATGTGAAGAGAAGAATTAACATAGAGGAAAAAAAAAAAAAAGAAAAAGCAACTGCAGTTCCATGAGGAATCCTGAAATATCAGCTGTGTTTGGCCAAAGCAAGGACTATATAATATAAAGACCTCAGCAGGAAAGTAGAGCTCGGAGCAGACTTAGGGACAGTAATAACTGATAAACATTTACACAAGGATTATTTGCATTTGTAATAGGTCCTGGTTTGCTCTGGTTCTTGTGTGCTGGGAAAAACTAGACTGGTTCCTGGGGGGCGACACTGGCTGCTATAAGGATGGATATAACTGAGAATTTCAGCCCTACAGCTACAGAGAAAACGTGGTTTCATTAAAGACCGAAGCAAGATCTTTCCTGCAGGGGCTGGAGTCGGTGATGCTGGAGAAGAGTGCTGATGTATAGCTCCATTGCACCACCAGAGCAGAGAGTCTCCTTCATACTGTTTGTGATCGTGCTGTCTGTGTTGCCTTTCCCCAGAAAACCTGAGAGCATTCTGCACCGAAGGACTCTTCTATTAACTTGGGCAATAGATTTGTTCTCTGCTATTTTCTCCGGTAAATGGGAGTGGGAGATGACCTGTGAAACACGTGAAAATGCTTGTGAGTCACAGCAAGGAAAATGAGAACAGAATTAGTGTTTTGGGCTGGAAAGTTAAAAGGAGCAGCTGAGTGAAGTTGTAGGTCGTGCTCTCCATCCTGTGATACTGTCTTTAAGTAGAAGGGGAAGGAAACTTTTAATACTAAAAGAAAGCAAATGTACTGGAAAAAAAGAAATGTTGTGCTAGGAAGTATTACTACAAGTAGCATGTCTGTGGTGTTCACTGCTGGCAGTGGTGAGTCAGTTCTGGAGGCTGGATAGAGGTTTTCTATAGGAGTAGATAGTGTGTTGTCTGTTATGTGTCTGATTTTCAAAGAATTGGTGCACGGGCCTCCAGATCAACTGGATCTGATTTCACAGCTCTGGATTAGCTGTTCCTTAAATCAGGCAATAATAAAGCAGGAAACTTTAAGTAAGGAGAATAATATAGTAGTCAACAGGCAAAATGAAGGAGCAAGGTTCCACACTTTGTAGAGGTGTGAGAAGGTACAACAGCTCTTTTCTCTGCTTCCTTCAAAGAGGAGTTGTATTTTGTTGAATGAAGGTTATGGACAAGAAGATAGATTTACAAGAAACCTATAAATCCTAAAAGACAAGGAGACTAATTTTTTTTTTTTTTTTTTTTGTATCTATTTATAAAATTCCTGGTAACTGATTTCTGGATTGATAACAGATTTCATAATGGTGTTAGAAAATAGATGAACAGGCTTTCTTCACCCAGTATAGTTTAATTTTGAAAGTAATGGTAAACTTCCAAATTTCGGCTGACTTTAAAGGCACAACTTCCTTGAAATAAGACAGGGGAAAAATGTTAACATGATACAGCCAATCTCATATGAAATACCTTGTTTCAGTCTGATTTTGCAAAATTGAAGAAGGGAATAATTCAGTCCTATAGGTGAGTTTGGTCAGATTTCAGTAAAGTTTCAGCATGTTATTTCCACCTCAGGTTTTGATATTTGCAATTACTTTTTGATGATATGAGAAAGACATGGTTATTACAACATAACACCCCATCACCCCCACGCATCTTTAGCATCACTTCTGCACAACAAGGAACGCTAAACTTCAGCTTGCAATCTCCTAGGAGCAGCATGGAACCTTTCTGTGCAATAGGAATGAAAATAATTTTCAGGGCTATGTTGAAGGCAAAACACTTTGTGTCGTGCTGGTTGAGAGGATTGTTATTTTATGAGGGGAAAAGCCATTTCTCAGCAGAATTAAAATTAATCTATGACACCAGAAAAGACACAGTGAAGTTCTCCATTGTTCTTTGCTTCCAGGCAAAGTGATTTTCTAGTAAACATCAGTAGAAGAAAAAGCTGTAGAACAAAAGCCCTTCAGATGAGTCTCCACAGATGTCAGGAGAATGAGCATCTTCAGGCAGATCTAGAAAATCTTGGTGAAGCCCCCAGCTTCCGCAGTAGGTCAGGCCCCAAATGCTGTCGACTTTTGCCCCTGCTGCCTCTGCTCAGATCCTGCCTGGAGCTAAGGATCTTTAAATGCTTTATCAGATTTCATTCTACGTATAAGACATTGTATGTCTTTAAGCCCATTTATAAGAAAGCAAAAAGGCTGAAGTAAACATTAATGACCTTAAGTAGTTCAGGCACAGTTTTATTTAAAATGTCCAGATGTCAATGCAGAAGCACCATCACTTTCCTGACACAAACGCCTGATTATTCTGACCTCTGGCATAGCCTGTGTGCCTGTGGTATGCAAACGTTTTTACATACAACTATTTAGAAAGCTTTTCATAATGTACTGCACTGGATGACCAAGAGAAAACACTGGGTAGGTTCTCATGGAGGACAAACTACCGTATATGTGCAAAGCAACCCAGTCTACACCTTGGCGGGAGTGTGCTTTGGGGAGCTTTTACTGTTCTTACAGTAACAGCTCTCTGGTTCTTGGAGTGTGGAACTGCACTTTTCCTTGCTGACCCTCGGCTCTTCCAGAAGTAAATCTGTCTTTATGTTGAACCCTGAACTTAGGCACTCCAGTTTTGCTTTCAGATGCCCGAGTCCAGTGTTTCAAGTTTGTGCCAAAAGCAGAGTCTTCCAGGCTTGTCTTGAAAAGTCATAGGCTTGGCAATGAGAGAGTGAATTCTAGCAAAACTGGAATGTTTCCTTTTGGAATCCTTTGTTTCCATAATTTTCGAGTCTAATCCTCAATGTTAGCCATGTCTGTTATTACTGGACGTGTGTCTAAAACTCTACTTGGATAGGGGGAGGTTTGGCAAGGCTGAGCCTGGCAGCTGGTACTTGATTGACCGATGCCTTGTGCTCTTCAGAACTCTTTCCCTCATGACGGATCATGCACGTTAAATGACAGTGCTCATGATACCTGTCTTGTCAAAGATTATTTTGTGTTGTGAAAGCCTTCTAAGGATTATAATTTGAACTTTGATTTTTTTTTTCTCCATAGCGACAGCTTATCTAACTTTGTTTTCATTAAATAATATGATTCTGTAAAGTGCCTGGGAATATTATTTTTAAGAGACTGTAGGTTAATTGAAAACTTCAAAAAGGAAATATTAAGCCAGTTACTAAATTAAAGTTGATTATTAATCCCAGAGAGATAATTACCAAGGTTTGGGGCAATTTATCTTCTGTTAGATTTTCACTTGATTACGTTGTATTTGTCACTTAGATCCATGGTTGTTGCTGCAAAGAACTTTATTATCCTGCAAAGTACAAAATGCTTCTCTGAAGTTGACCATAAATATATGGGCAACAGGTTAGCTGAATTCTGCGTAAATGCATGCCATCATTTGGGAATAATCTGTCCTTGCTCCCATCAAATTCAAAGTTCCTTTGAGTAAGTAGTATTCATACCACAGCAACAATAAAGAACACTTTATATATGTAAAAACTAAACTAAAATGCAGTTTTATTTCAGAAAACCATAGGTTGTATTGAATGTTATATGCACATATAGTAGTGTAATCAAATGCTTATAGTGGTACTTAAAAACAACAATAGCAAAAGACAACGTAAGTGGATGTCTGCTCTTAGGCAGCATTACTATTCTGTGTACAAGTAATGTAATGGTTGCAGGCATTTTAACCCGTCAAACTATAAACTGAGAATCTCAGTAATGGGTACATGAAATGTATATTAATGTATTACTCTGGATTTTGTGTCTGTTATACTGTGGCATGCTAAATACAAAGGATTTGTGAATATTATGAATGTTTGTGCTTAAATGTGGTTTCAAATCATCTGTGAAATAGTTTTTTTTGGACATTTGAGTCATAAATTTGAATTTAATTATTCTGGAAATGAAAGTGATAGTCATGAACTTTAATGTTAAGCAGTTTCAGGAGGGCTGGACTCTATGGATATCTGGTGGTGTGCAGCGCCTGTGAAACTTTCTTTTCTGCATCAGTTCATGTTGTTTTGGATGAGGACTATAGAGGACATCGAGGGTATTTTCACCCTAATATTTTTCTGGCAAGGTGAAAATACATTCATATTTTCCTTAAAGATGAGGTGTTCAGTGCATGCAGTGCAGAGAGCATGAATGCTCACTGCTTCCTTTCTTGAAAGAATCAGCTTGACAGAAGAATCCTGCTTCTCGTGCTCAGCCACTTTTCATCTTGGAATTCAAAAAGCATTATTTATAACCCCCCTTTTGGAAATTCACAAAAAATTGCTTAATTTTCTTCTCAGCTTAATTTTTTTCAATATACCTACAGAAACAGTTAGGATGCTCGACATCCATCATGTCCTGTCACCCCCTCCCCAAAACCTGAGAGTGGAAGCATTTCCTCCAGGAGCTATAACAAATGCTGTTTGTTAACTCATACCAAGCAAATCCACAGCAGGCTTCTCTTCATTGATAGCCTTTCTGAGAAAGTGTTGCAGATCTCCTCTGTGTTCAGGTAGTGGAGATATGGTGTACCAAGAAGGCTTAGATAGACAGACTAGAGAAAAAACGGAAAAGAAAAATTTAACAAAAGGGTAGAATGCTATTTGTAAGAATTTTGGTGTAACTATATGTCTCCACATCGGCAGGGAGTAGCATTTCCGCCAGCAGGATCGAGAGGGAATTGCTTGTGGGGCTGGACATGGGCACACTGTGAAATGTGTGCGTGGACCCCAAAAGTGCCATGGCAGCCATGCTCTGAATTGCGGGGAGATGGGCTACCGAGGAGCATATGGTGTTTAACTTCTTCATGTATTTCTAAATTAAAAACAAAACCAAAAACCCTCTCTCCTAAAAATAGAGCTTACCTTATATTCAAGAGTATACAACACTCAAGGCAATGTATCCTTGCCTTCTTTGTGTATACATGTTGTAGCAAACTCATCTTTGTTTTCTTCAAGTGATGGGGATGCTGAACCCCTTTTGCATGATTTAACATGCATGGATTAAGCAACCTTTCAAAGGTCGCTTCAAAAGACCAGTTTAATGGACCTGAATATCAGACAGGGCTTTGCATTTACTGCTACGTCGCTTCAATAGTCAAAGGTAATGCTGGTACTTAGCAGTCCCACGAACGGTGAGCAGGCAGTAAATTATTAAACCTGCCCTCATCTGTGGGAGGGAGGTAAATATTTATTGTCTCATTTCACAGTTAAGGCAACATGAGATAAGACAACATAATGATAAATGATGAACAAAACCTGCTGTGGTACCTGGCCAAAAGTGAGGCCAAACAAAGAAACTGGCAAAGCTCCAACTGAGTCTGAACAGTGCAGGATCGGATCTCTGTAAAGAGCTTGTTCTCCTAATTAGATATTGTTTAGAGGTTTTAAGTCCTTTTTGCATGTGTCACAACCAAGATTTGTATAACAAAGTAACCGTTATTTTTTGTAAATTACAGGCTTTGGAAACCCAGGTTTTTTCCTTTGCTACTTTTTCTTCTTTCTGCTTTAGAAAGAATTTTAAATCTTGGATCTTTGCTGGATGCGAGTACACATGATATAGTTTGAAGCAATCCTTAGAGGAGTAATTTTTATCCCCTGTAAGAGCGGCATGGGTCTGGGCACAACAGGAGGCTGTTTCTATTTTATGTGCGAACAAACCTGACGCGTGCACCAGGGGAGCAGCCGTGAGATTGCTCGGAGGGAGCTCTCAGGTTGCAGGTTTTTCCTTTCTGAGATGGCAATTGTATTATTGTTAATAAACCCTCCTTGCAAATCTACTCTGAAAGAAGGCCAGAGTTTCATTCATCAGTGCTCACTGCTTAAGGCAGCGCTGCTTTCTCTTAGTCTCCCCACAGATGCTTTGTGCTTTCCTGGGGATAGCATATTGAGCAGAAATTGCTTCCAATCTTCTGTAGGACGGAGATGCGGGAATGGGTTTGTGCTTTGGCTGCTTACACGCTGCCAGTTTATGAAAAATAACAAAGCAAGCAGCCAAGTTGGGGAAACAAACAGGATATTATATAGTTTATTCATATGTGCTGCCTTCCATTCCATTTGTCACCATTTCATCCCACCTGCTGCTGAAAAAGATTCTGTTGCTGAGCGATGCCTTGGAGGCGTTGTTGGCATGCTCATACTACAAGTGAATATCAATATCTGCTTTGAATAGCCTAAATGTATTTTAAACAAGACATTTCCAAATTATTGCAGTGTAGCTGTGTATGGCACTCTGCGGAACACCAATTAAGAGTCTGTTAGCATTTTCAATATGGTCCATTGTGAAAATTTATTCTGAGTAGAAATTTGGCATGTAATGACCAAGACTAGGAATTCTCTTTTCCCCTTTCCCCCCCTCTTTCACTTTTTCTCTTCCTCTTCCGTCTTGGAAAACAATATCCGATGCTATAACTGCTAAATAATTCAAACAATTGCTCTCCATGAGAGGACAGAGTAAGGCTAAGGAACGGCTGTTCCAAGGATGCTCAAAGGCTCTTTAACGGCTCTTTGTCACAGTCCAGTGAGACCGAATGGAGAGGGAGGTATTTGAGTATAAAAAGTTTCTTATGAAGTAGATACATAACACTTGGAGGAATGGAAGCATCTGCAGCTAAAGTAGAGCACCAGAGGTGATATATGTTTTCCCCTATAATTATCAGACTTCCACGCTTTTCATGGGATAGACTGTGATGGAAGATGTAACCTGGTCAAATGTGGTTTGATTTTGGTCATCAGTCCCGCCGAGTGTGGTGCTCACCTGTGCAGCAGCCACGGAGCGCAGTGTTAAGCTGTGCAGTGGCCATTTTATGGCATGTCCCCGCTAATGGAACTTACTTTGCTACTTACTGCTGTGTTTTCATCTGGGGTCTGCACTAAGCTTAGCTTGTGATCTGTTGTAAAAGGGTAAAGAAAAACTTTGGCTGATGTAGCTTTGAGAACTTTTGCTTAAAGGTGCCCATCAGATGCTCGCCTGAGGTTGTCTGGCTGGAGAGATTAGATGCTGATACCAACCTTTTTCGGACGGTTAAAGGGACTGTGGGCTCCAACAAGCTTTTTTTCATTCTTTCTAATATTAAGCACCTCACGTTATGAAGACTTTGCTGCCTTCAAATTTGTGCTTTGCCAACTTCATTAGCCACCTTCGCTGGCAATTTGCAAATTGCAGTCCACCAGTTATCGTAAAATGTTGCTTCTGGATTTGTCAAGATTCTCATCACTAGGAAGTACCTATAAAACAGCTGCAAACAACGAGAGGAGCTGGCATAGCGCGTTGTGATGGAAGATGACATTTGTAACGCTGGCAGATGAAGACTGGCACAGAAGCGCTGTGCTGGGCTACTGGACAGCATCCAGAGGAAGCGAGTTTTGAGATATCATCTCTAAAATTCAGTCAGTGTACCACAAGGAAAAAGGAAATCCTGAAGAGTGTTGGCCTGCAGCAAGGTAGGATAAACATATTTAAAATAAATGAAGTACTTTACTCCAACAGCAGTAAAATGGAAAGGTGTTAGAGTCAGATACAGGGAGTGCAGGTGCAAATGGAGCTTGTACAGCGGGATATTTTAATGGCCTGCAATACATCTGCAGTAAATGTTTTATCTATGTTATTATAGTAATGCTGCTAAGTTTATTATGCACCTCAGAACAAAGTTAGGCTCTGAAATCTGCAGTGCAGAGTCTCTGATTTCATCCATATTCAAAATTAATTCAATTGCATACTGATAGTCATGCTTTTAGAGGTCGTACATCTTTGGTTGTGAGATTAATTCTGTAAAAGAGAATGGAATTTGCATGAAACGAGAAACTTATGTTGAAAAATACAATCCCCCTTTCTTTACACACCAAATTCTTGGTTTGTTTGCTTGCGATCGTGTGCATTGTAGTCAATAAATACTGTAATCAGTAGAGGACTAGGGCTTGTGATGTCTGGTTTCAGCACTTCTCTCATGATTTTAAATGATAGTTGGCATTCCTTAGGCAAAATTATAATGGCTGTGGAGGGGTGTCGTATTTGTTTCTTCGCAGGTATTCTTTAATATATCTGAAATATCTCCTACTTTTTGTTCTAGCTCCTTACATACAGTCTTTATGCTTGTACTCCTTTGGAGACTTGAGATATGCAAAGAATGTAGCAGCAGTCTCTGTGCCTGGATAATTTGGATTTCTGCTTCTGTGATTTATGCTTGTTGACTTCAAATGCTTGCCCCACCAAAAAGCTGCATCATAAAGCTATTAATGTCAGGCAGCTCTTCTTTTATATGGCTCTCCAACCGCATAAAGGAATGCAGAGTGCTGCAAAAGCAAAATGCCCAAAAGAAATCACTCTGTGCTCACTGGTGTGACCAAGGACTGTGTGATCCTATGAAATGGACTCTGCAGAAGTGGTTGCCAGTGGTCACGTACATACTGTCTGGGTGGTCATTAGCCTGGTCTCAGATTGGCTTTGTGAATTGTAAAATAATTCCTTTGTGTTTTTCTTTCTGACATCCCTTGTGTTGTGTTTTATCACGTGAGGTTAATGGATCAGAACTCTCCTGCCTGTGATGGCTGAAGATCCAGTTTAACTTTTACTCCCTTGAAGTAATTTCAAGGGTTTTAAAAATGCATTTTAATAAAAGGGGGCTATTAATCTCTTGGCCATTTTTCTCTGAGATTTGTCATGCTGAAAGCTGGCATGGCACTGTATGCATATTGTTCACTTGGGGACAATTTCCATCCCATGTTTCTGGGAGGACGAAGGTAGATGTCTCATTTGAACAGGGTAGGTACTGTGATGATACGACTTATAGCTGAACTGCTTCAGGGATTGGACTGGTCTCAGGGGCACAATTCTTTCTATAGCTCTTTTACTCCGCATTTCTACCATTATGAAACCAAAAGTCCTTATAACGTAACTTTTAGTCATTTCTCTGTGGGGAAAATGTACAACAGCATGTAGTCACAGAAATAAGTTGAATGTCATGGATTTTGCAGAGAAGACACTGAGATTTTAATGCTGTTCATGGTTATTATTTTTATGATTTAAATTTCAGATTGAATAAAGGAAAATTGTGGAGGAAGGTATTTTATTCATTTAATGTAAGGATGCATAAGCTTTCTCCCTCTAAGGATGTGGTAAACATCTAGAAGAATTTATTGTATCTAATGATTTGAAAATTATTTTATACATCCAAAAGGGCAAAGGAAAAAGAAATTGGAGACAAAGGCAATAAAGCATTTACTTATAGAAATCTTTGTGTAGTGTATCTAAATGCACATGTTTCAGTGGCCCCAAGGTAGAAAAAGAATTTATTGGTGTCCTTAATCCAATGTAACTTTCTGCCTCTGACTTTGGCAATATTACAAAGTCCAAAATATCACGTCATCAGGAAACTCATCCAGTGCATTTGTCACAAATATTTTTGTAGTCATGCTTGTTTTGCTTTCCTTTTCGTTTTGGTGGTTTGTTTTTTTTTCTTTTTCTTTTTTCTCCC
>JAOBAS010000033.1:23155235-23172416 GCA_025311575.1 Elanoides forficatus
ATCACCACTCTTCTCCCTCACCTAGTGCATCTTAGATACCTCTTCTACAGTGTCAGCAGCATGAAACACAATGCTCGCCGGTCACTGAAGGAAAGTTTTTGTTCCTTACAGTATTTGTTCAGGGCAATGTTAAATGTGCAATATGCAAGTGCAGAGGGTGTAATTAGAAGTAATGGAATGGAAGAACAAATCTACTTCAGATTCTTCTCACTGTGAGGGCTATTAGAAAAGGAGCAAGTCTCGGCTGTTGTGCTCCTCTCTCGACTGCACACAGCGCTGAAGCCAGAGGTGCTAAATCGTGTCCTTGTGCCTTGGAAGGCAGGGCTGAGGAATGGCGTGGCAGAAAGACGGACCAAATAGTCTCATAGATCTCTAATTTCCGTCTCTTGGAGGAGTCGGCTATTAGCCTCTCACTGTAAAAATCTTGTCATCATCACTTCTCTGCTGACAGTCCTGATGTTGGTGCGGAGGTCCTATGAGGCGGTGTTAGCCTTGCTGAATCCTGTGAGGGGTGAGCAAGCCATAAATCTCTGCGGAAACATACTAAATTTAAAAGTCACTTGGCTCCAGCTGGGAAAAAGCACAGCGTAATTATGTAGGATCAAATGCAAGACGTCACTGGAAAACAGCAGGGAAGAAGAGTGTCTGACCTCTCATGACTTGATACTCATCATGGGCTGACTGTGGGTCTACTTTAGTTTCTCGTCGTTAGGAAGCTTGGCCTCTGTAGGAAAGTACCGCTTAGGATCAAATGGTGTTTGCTTTGTCTAAAAGTGGTATAGGCTTAACACAGCGTGGAGTTTGTCCTGCAGTAACTTCTAGTTTGAAACTTCTCACCCATTCAGCTCCTGTGCAAACGAGGGCATCTCCTGCCTGCTCCAGGTGTGGTGCTCACCAGCCAAGTTCTCGAATGAAAACTGAGCATGAAATACTCTAATCTAGTTACACATCACCCAGAGTGCCCTTAATGACATCCCCCGGGGAAAAAACACATCTCATTTCTGCTTTTGAGTCTCTTCTGTCAGTTAGTAGGAAACTGAAGTCGGTGGTTTTACCTGCCATAAATCCGAGAGCGTCAGCACGAGTTTCTGCCGCCAGCACGGTGTCCCCGAGTGGAGCCAGGAGCGTGTGTGTGTGGAGATGAATCCTGATCCGCATGTTCACCTGACCCTCTTCCTCAGCAAAACTGTGACCTGTGGCGGTTGCTACATGATGTGTAGACAACTCTGCCGGCAACTTGGCTCAACTCGCCATCCATTTTAAATAAATCACAGGAAATCAGCTGGGTGGTTGTAACATGCAGCAGCCAACAGGGACAGGTTCCAGCCGGGGATCCCGAGAGCGAACAACAGCTTGGCTTTCCAGTAGCCTTTCCGGCCAGCAGGTCAGGTGCCAGCATCTGCGGCGCTTTTGTTTTCATCAACTTCTGTTAAATACTCTCTAGTTTAGATAGATCTTGGGTAGAAGCTATTTGTACATCAGTAATCTGGAAGCAGAAGTTTCCAGTTCTTGTGCCTGGAAGATGATGCCAGGAATGCCCCAAAGCGAGCTCATTAAATTTCAGTGTTACTCATGGGCTCTCAGTGGCTTGTGTTTTATAAACAGCTGATGGTTCCCAAAAGCAGTTGGGAGACTTGGCCAAGTTGGAAGACTTGGCTTTGTGGATGTTTAGATCAGGCTGCTGTACTTCTGTTGCAATCCAGTGCTTTTACTTTCTCTTGGATTCTTCATTCTTTCTTTTTATGAATTTATGTTTTAGAATTTGTAACTGACATCATTCTGTGCCTCTAGTTTATACAAGCTGCATCTATCTCCCCTACACCATTTTCTAGGTACGGTTCATCACAAATAAAACACTTTTTTTCTGATACCATGTTTGAAAGTATAGTCTAAAGCAGAACAGGTAATAATGTGTTTCATCTGCATTTTGAATATTTGTGAAAATGCTTGTTATCCCAGAACATGTCACACCAGAAACAGCATGCGTGTCTTAGAGATGAACAGAAAAAACCCCTCAGTACTGTGTCCTATGAAGAGGAAGTATTTGCAAAAACAGCTGCTCAGTCTTGCAGCGCTGTTGCTCAGCACAGAGTTTACGTGCAGTTAGTCCAAGGAGAAGAGGAAACAGTTGCTTCAATGCAATTCCATCATTCATTGTGCTGAATGCTTCATTATGAGAGGATGCCCAGCATCTCTGGGAAATTAATGGTATTATCAGCTTAAAGGAACTATAAGAATAATAGATTACCTTACATTTATGTAATGCTTTTCATTTGAAAATGCCTTGCAGACATCGATTACTTTTCACACGACATCTGGAATGTAGATAGTTGTTATTGGATCTATAAAACAGCAGAGGACGAAAAAGGGAAATGTTGAGCTTTACTTAATACTAAATATTATACGCACATTCTCAAATCTGCTGCCTGATGTGGATTTGCGTGAGGCATGGCCTGAGGCTAGTGAACCTGTGGGGCAGTACTTTGGGGCCAAATTTCTAATACCAGCAAGGTGGGAGGAAGAAGCTACAGAGCTGTCACCAGCTGTGAAGAAGCCATCAAGGAGATGATGGACGTGGAGCAAGGATCTGCCCCGCCGACCCGAAAGGTGTGGGAAGTTTTGAAACAAAAAGCAACAGGAGGGAAAGGGCAAAGATTTCCTGGACGATGATAGCAATCCAAATGGGCAGGGATGAGCCCAGGCCATGGAAGGGGATGCCACCAAAGGCCAGCAACATGGCAGAGGTGAAGGCTGGTGGGAGGAGGTGGGTAACTGTGCCCAGCACCCCTGAGCCCCTGCCTGGGTCAGCTGCAATTCAGCCAGGCTGAAGCTGTGGAAATCCATAATGCAAAACCTTAGGTTTTTAGTACTGGTCAGTGCCAGTAAAAAGAAAAAAGCAGTTGGATTTGTGCAGTCCTGAGGCAAGTTTGTCCACTTCAGAAGTGTTCCTGTTAAAGACATGAAGTCTCTGTCATTTTTGTACCCTTTCCAGTCCCAGTGCCTCTCAGGACAGTGCCGGATAATTAGCTCCTGTAATCCTATCAAACTGTCAGAGATCTCAAATAATTTGAGATCTCAAGTATGGAAGATTAAGCCGGCGCTTAAGTTAAACCATTCACTTGGATGCCAAAATTAAGCATGTGCTTCAAGTGACTTCCTAAATTGTTCTGCTGAAGTCCAGTGTTGCAAGGTAGATCCTACATTACACACTAAAAGAAATTACCAAGTACAATGATTATGGTCTGAAGCAGGCAGAAAAAGACGTAGTGGATACTGAGCAACCCTGAATACAGATACGCAAGAAATTTCCATCCTTATCATCCATAAGTGCTCGTAATGGCTAATGCTCTGGCAGAAAAGGCTGAAGGAAAAGGGAAGTAGATGTACTGCATATAAATGTAGATGTACAGTATGCTGCTATGAAGTATAGCCTGTGGCCAAATGGAGAGGCATTTCTGTATTTATAACTTGTTGTTTACTATTAATCAATTGTAATTTCCTTGGGGGAAAAAAAAAGTGCATGTTATTGCTCACACAGAGGAAGCAGTGCAGTAG
Organism: Elanoides forficatus; assembly: GCA_025311575.1. Taxonomy (NCBI): domain Eukaryota; kingdom Metazoa; phylum Chordata; class Aves; order Accipitriformes; family Accipitridae; genus Elanoides; species Elanoides forficatus. The sequence continues at coordinate 23,158,791 of JAOBAS010000033.1, forward strand.
GCGGTATACATCTATACTGTATGCTTTTGTGACTTGAATTTCTCTGGAAACCAGAAGCTTATCGTATTCTGGAGTATCTTGTGGGGGGGTCAGCCACTGTTTTCAGAAATGTGTCTAGCTTAGTTAACTGATTTTTCTGGATCAAACCATGTACAGAAGATTTAGTGCATATGGGAATCAGACTGTGGCAGGGCAGGGAGAATGAGTCAGCTCCAACCTAAGCTGCCGAAACAAGCTGCTGCTTACAGGACATTCCAGAGATACAGCTGGGCGGGATTTTGAGCTCTCCACTTGTTCTCCCTCTGCAGCCCATTCAGAGCTTTGCTGGGCTTGTGGAGACTGATCCCACTTTGGTTTCGGGAGTGGAGAGAGTCCCATGCAACCCATGCTCGCTCCCAGGAAACTCTACATACTTGCAATTTTCTCTTTCAATAATATTTTATATGTTTGTACAAGGAACTATTGGATGTCTTACTCTACATGAACTGTGTTCAAAACCGTTAGGAGATTTTTAAGGTTAGTCCATGGGTACTACTAATGCAATTTCCATTAGCCTTTCCCTGCGTGGGGAGTGCAGCTCTGTTGTCCCCACACCTGGGCAGAAGTTGGTAGGTTTGCTCCTGCAGTCTGGATCCGTCTATTGCTGTGAGAAGGGATTGACTTGGGCTATTTCTCCCTATGTACCAATCTAAGTAAAAATAGAAAAAAAGTAATATTCCTTTTCAAAGAAGCAAACAAAAAATATTTGGGTTTTGTTTGCTTGGGTAATGTGTTTCAGAAAATTATTTCTCAGAGCTATTGATGTCCAAGCTCAGGTTTTGTGATATAGCAGAAGACCAAAGAATAGTAATGATACAATGGCATTGTTTCAAAAGTGCCCGTATGTCTGTGAAATCGGATGGAACTTTCTCTCACCTATGCCCACGTCATTTTGAAAAAGGGGATGTAACTATTGCAGCAGTTCTTAAAATTTTATGTATAGTCTTACATTAAGCACATTTCATTTAGAATTCAAAAGGCAAACACTCCTTTTTCACTTACCAGTGTAGTACTTGCATGTGTAACTATAAATTTAGTTTGACCCAGTGTTTGAGTTTCAAAACTGTTGGACCTCTCTATTTAAAATATGCTGACTGATTTTCACAGATCACTGGGAAGCTTCTGCTCTGATGTTGTGTCAAACCATGTTTTCGAGGAAAAAATCAAGAAATCCTCAGCAGTGCCTTGCATGAAATAGTAATTTGAAGGGCTAAAGCATTATACCATGATATTCTATAATCCTGTCTCAATGCATTTCTTTGACTAAATAGTCCTCCAGAAGGCTTGTCACTGTTCTGGTTTATAGTGCTCTATAATTGCAAAAGTGTAATCAATAAAATGTCTTACGCAGTTCCTGAGTAGAGAAAAAGATTCATGGGTGAGGTGTCTATTATACAGATACATTTTAAGCAATGTACATAGTGAAGAGGAGGAACATTTTCATGAAGTTAAATTCTAAGATGTTACTGATGAATGACTTTCCTATTTTACTAGCTGGCTTCCAGTTAGTCACTTGGGAATTTCCATATTGTGAGAAAGACACTTTTGTGATACAGCTATATATGTGTCTATTTGTGTAGATTTATATAAATATTATGTCACTGCATGACTGTCCCTCTGCCCTGTGCAGAGGTGAGGGAAGGGACTGTATATACTCGACATATATGTGCCGAGTAGTGAAGAATATTCCTACCCCTGCGTGTGCTCTCACTGTGTGTTTTGGGACTAGAAAACAAGAATGACTTCATGCAGAGCTCGTTCTGCTGAAGCTCCCAACTGCTGTTGTTATTTCTGTCTCGCTGAGACCCAGCCTGAGAATTCTTGTGGTTTCCATCGTGCACGACTGCTGCTGACGCCGGACAGGGTCCCTGGCAGGCACAGGTGGCACAGCGAGTACGTACATCAAAGGATAGGTGTTGCTTTTAACTGGTGAACACTCCGCACATTTATTGGTAGGTATTGAATGACAGGTATTGCTCTAGCAACCCTAATGTAATTTTTTGGTAAAGTTAAAATGATCTACTTCTAAGATAAGGGTTTTCTTTCACTGGAAATAGGCCTTACCTTGTGCTGCTTTCCTCATAACTCTAGCAAAATGCTTATTGATTTTAGTGGGAGTTTTGCTGAAATATGGGCTAAGCAGGGAATGTTGCGTGAAGCCCTTTGCTGTCTTTGTCATGGAGTTTAGTCATAACACAAAGTACCTGAAGCCATCATGACTCATCCCATCCTGAGAAAAGAATGACTGGGATGGTATTTGACCATCCAAGAAAAATATTGAAAGTATTTCAATAAGTAGTCTACAACATCAAAAGGATGTTTAAAGAAGAGTTGATGACTTTTCCCTGTTTAAGCATGAAAGAGGAGTGGACTGTTTGTTGTTTTTCTTTAGGTTTGTGATTCACATGCACTAAATTGAGTACTGGCTCCGGTGAAAAACAGGAATATTTCTGAGCTAGCTGCATGTGTGTCTTCTAGGGAAGTAATTATATTTTGAAAAGATCATTATCCCTGACAATAATACTGCAATTAGCAACCATTAATAAATATTGCATTTTATTTATGTAATACAGTCCTTCTCTATTGGCAGAAATAAGTTTTCAAAAAAGCTATTAATTATTGATGTATGGTAGTTCAGTATTGTTAAGTAAAATTTGCTCAGTTATCCATAGGGTGGAATTCGGGACTCATTAGTATGTAATAGGTTGCCAACCCACGTCTCTAACAACGCTGCGTGCTATTTACCCTTCAACACTGGTAGAATTTAAAAGTCCATTTGGAGGACGGCTTGCACGGTTTTTAAGGCTGCTACCTTGCCTTTAGCCAAGGTCAGGCTTGAAGGCCATTCAGCTCATTCAGCTCTTGGCTAGTTATGGGAAAAAAGGGGCTCCTGGAGCTAGCGCAGACCCCAGGATTTCTGCAGAACAACCCAGGACAAGCAGATCTCAGCTTTTTTTAACGCTTGCGAACCTTCGTATCTCACACAATGATTATACAGCTTTGGAAGCGCGTGCTGTACATTTTAACCCATTTTGAGTATCTGACCGTTTCCTTCAATTGATAGCCTGAGTTTCCAGGAATACTGCCCTTTGCCAATGCCCTGATAATCTGAATGTGAACGAGTGTTTGTTTTCAAAGCTAGTATTTAGATACAGAGCTTCTCATTTGTATGATTCCCCCGCCCCGAGGCCTATAATGGCTTTGTTTATACCAGAACTCAGCCCAAACCCTTTGTCCTTGTCCTCCGCTATTGCTCGCCGCTGCTAATCCCTTACCTCTGAACCCCTGCAGCGCGCTGCAAGGCGGAGGTGTTCTCAATAAACAAACTCAGCACGCGGAAGCAGTGTGCTTGCAAGACATTTCCTTGTTTATTTAACTTCTGCAGGATATTAAATAATTCTGCGGTTCTTCACTGTCAGAAATCTGTCACGTATCTGTATGATTTAAAAGTGCGAGTCTAGCCTTCGGCTCTGAGTTATGTGTTGAACTTGTGACATGACTGCTTCAAATGATGAGATGCTGTCATAGGTAACAGATCACTTTTCTAAAACAAACAAACAAACAAATCCAAGTTATGAATTTTGTTCCGTTTACCTGCATAACAGCCTTACTTCTTGTAACAGCATCTGCAGTCGTGTAGCGAATTCTCAGGCAGTCAGGTAAACAGCTGATTTTTCTTTGGCTGCCATTCATCAGATGATACGGCAACTCCAAATTTTGGAGGGCTGCATCTCCTCCACCTGCCTGCGTTACACCCCAGGCGTTTTTTAGGCCCTGCACAACGTGGCAGGGCAGAGCAGGGCTCACGGCCGGCTGTGCCTGCTGACACCCGGCATCGCCGGGCGCTCGCTGCTCCGAAGAAACAGGGAAGGGCAATGACTTATTGATGTCCAAGCCTTGTTTGTGCCAGCAGAGCTATGTCCGTGCCTGCTGATTTTTGCATGAGATCCCTTGTTTCTTGTCAGGACGAGTACTTCTGTGGGAAAGGCAGGAGCTGAAGGAAAGCACGTGTGCCTGGAGGAGCGTGAGCAGGGCGGAGGAGCCGGAGACAGTAAGTATGGCTCTGCCTTTAGGCTTTCTCTTTCTCAAGATAAAGGAACCCAACGAAAAAGAAATTGTGACGTTCACCTTTGAGGCTATGAGAGTAGTACGAGGTGATGCTCTTTTGAAATGGCTTTCATGCTTGTCTATAAAAATAAATAAATAAAACCTGCAATCTGAGTCTCTAACAGTGTGGCAAAATAAATAATTTTCCGGCTCTGATTTATCTGTAACTGACTTCTGTGTTAATAACGTTTCACCTCCTCTGCTTCTCCTCTCTTCAGCTGCACCGTTCAAGGCAGCTCTGCACTGAAACTCCATTTATGAGATTGCACGTGCTAAAAACTGTGCATTTCCAGCACACACAGTTGTGTGTTTCTGAATGCGATTTAGGAAAGGTAATGTCAGGCAGGTATCATCATTCATCCAAAAAAAGCAGTTAGTTCCAAGATGGCTTCCTGTCAGTCTTTATTTCTTATGAGTTAAGACTGAAATAGTTTGTTGTCAAGATTAATTAGTTTACATGGTTCTTATGAAGACTAATACAGACTCCCTTTTCCTAACATTTTCTCTCTGTGATAGCTATACATTAATTTTAATGACCATAATGAGAGTGAGCTGCAAAAGAAGGGTTCTGTGATCGTGCAGTGTGAACTGGAGATGTGATGACCATTCGAGGTGCTCTTAAATTTTGTCCATTTTAGGTGATGTTTTCCATGTGTTGTTTTGCTATTAAGGCTGAACTCATGTTTAACTTACATTATGTTAAGTTACGAGTGTTTAATGCATTTTACCTAAACTTTTAAACTTTAATTCAATTTATTTTTTGAACCTCATTAAGTAGATAAGCTTTTCATGCTGTATTAATTATGTAATGCTCTTCTAAGTGTCTAAATACCTCATTTCAGCACTTTTAAAAATCCTGTTAAAAAATATGTTTAGTTTCTCCTGTTCCATACATAAAACCATTTATCTAAGCCTTCATTTTTCTCACCACTGAGACTTTGTAAAGTAGACTTTAAATATTTTTCTTTAGTTTTCTATTTTTTGAGTTGCCTGGTAGGAGGATGCAAATGTGGCACATATAAAAGCTCTTTCATTTTAATTCAGTTGCTAAATACATCCACTACAGTATAGTTATTAGCTGTTTGGCTTTTATTACCTTCTTTAACAAGCAACTTCTACAGATGAGTCAGAGAGTATATAATAATAGTAGAAATTATATCAGTGCCTGTCTCCTGGGTGTGCTTCCAGATCCATGCAAGACACTGCCATTGAGCTGATTGAGAGATTTTAAGGACCATAAAAGGAGATGTCAGAAAAGGCATTTTTAATTTTTTTTTTTTTAAAAGGTACAAAACTTCTTGCATGTCTTCTGAAAGTGAGAGCTGAAGAGTTTGCTGTCTCTTTACAGAACAAAAATGCTGCCAGCTTCACTTAGCACTCCCTGGCTGGTGGAAGCAGGTCTTAAATGTCCTTTGCACCCGGCTGGACAATATAGGGGCTGTAAGTACTTGCTACTCAGGTCCACTGACATCAGACATGAACAAAATTATGTCTCCACCAGATGTTTGTTGGAAAATAAGTAGATGATGTGCTCAAAAGTAATTACAAGATGTGCTCCCCCCCCATCAAAGCCTGACCTTCGTTTCAGCCACTGTCTGACAGCAAGAGACAATTGCACTTATACAACATCATAGTCAGCTGACACAGTTTTTCACAAACCAGTACACAGATCCCCAACTCCCTGTGGTACTCCTGTGTTTACTATATTCATAAATGAAGATACATATTTATTCTTTTAAAGTTACAGAATAGTACAATTTGAATGGAGAAATGTGCTCTCTATTGGCTTTGAGTTGACTGTGTTAGTCTTCATTTTTCAAGGAAAAAAAATAATGCGTGGATTTTCTGCCTTTCTAAAGCATTTCCTTATATGATGATTTCACAGCTGAGTATATACCTTAGTGGACCATCCTTCTCCAAAGATGTGGTAGCAGGAAGGAATAATTGCTAATTGAGTAAATTTGAGTAAGTATCCAGTGATAAATAGCCCTTTACTGGGCTGTATTGGGTCTCTTCGCAACCTCCTTGGCAAAACAGTACTGCAGTTTGGGGGAGTAAGTGGTGCTTGGGGGTTAGCTGGGGTTGCTTTTCTAGTAATACTGTATACCTTTCTCTTTGCTGTTCCCACCTTCCCTTGTTAAGGTAGATCAATATATGATACAGTGAATTCCAATAGTCATTCGTAGTTGTATAGTGGTTTTGCTTTTCTGCCCTGAACCTGTGCAGTTGTTGAGCACATGGCATATCGGTGATAGTATTTGTGAGGTGTCATTGGTAATAAATGAAGGCACAGTAGCTCCATGGTTATAGCAATGTGGCTTTTTTTGGTCAGTTGTCCAAGATAAAATACCTATTCTTTGATCCCATAAGAAAGTCTCTGAAGAATAAAATGTCCTTTGCATTCTGTTTCACATGGTGTTGGAATTCAGAAATTTGATTTTGAACAGTTTAGAAGGGGTTATTCCAAAGGTTGCTGAGTTCGCACAGAGTTTTTAATTGGTTTCAACAGGTTATGGATCCTCTTAAATCGAACCACAATGATATACACAACCTTGAAAGGTTTCTGTAAATTATAGCATAGTAGGGAGGAAACACTCTTACTGTGGGGTTTTATATCTGATTTATTTACCTTCCCAGGAGACTCATATAAGTAGAATGACTTTCACCTTCTGAGTCAAACAAGAAATACCCCAAACTTTGGATTGTTTTGCCCTTTGGCTACTTCTGATAATCACAGCATATATTTTGAACTTGTGTAGGGCTCATACCTCTTGTCTGATAAGCTTTATCTGTTGTGAAATGATGATTTGGGACAGATTGAATTCTACTGAAAATTTTGGGCTGAGTCCACTTGTGAGCCACTGCTCTACGTAGCACAGCTACGGTCATACTTTTGATGAGCTTTATACTGCTGAATTTGATCACGGTTGTGGTGTCCCCTCCTGGCTTCAGCAGTAGTGATGGAGCACGTGTCTCTCCTCTCGTCCCAGCTGCTTCCTCCGACCTTCTCCGCGGGCTCTGCACCCGTCCAGCTCCAGACATCGCAGCCCGGCAGCTATCAGCGTTTTGAAGTGGGGGCTGACTTTTTGGGGGTTGCAGAATTGGCTTTTATCATGCTGCTCTGGTTCTTTTAAGCAGCATTGGCCACTGTCCTAAAGGCCCGTCAGGGGCCTTTCTGTGTCGGCACATGGTCTGGAACAATTAGTCTGTCACTAACAGGGAAACACTTCTGAGAGGAGCCAGCATCATAAGCTCAGGTTTCCAGGAAGAAGCTTTCAGAAGCTGTGAATGCTGTTAAAGTTGCTGCCTCCGGCTCCTTTCCAAGTTGGCTTGGCTTAGGCCCTTGACCTCTGGCTTGGCTTTCATGTTTGTAAAAGAGAAGGCGTAATAGCTGGCTTACTTGACTTTTGTGTGATGATCTGTTATTTTTTATTTTGTAGTCTAATAGAAAACACTCTCAGTCTGATGAATTTTGCAACACATTACAAGAAATAAGCCTCCTGATGAAGTTTTTTTATAGTTTTTATTGAAATCTGATGAGAAATAACATCCATGCCTCTTGTCATACCAATTTATATGTAGATAATATTCTTAATTTTCATATGAAATCCATCAACTTGCAAATGATAATAAAGAATAGTCTAGGTCTTTGTTCCTGCTCTTGGTAAAATCTGAGGTGAGCTTTGGGAAGGAGGAAACATTTTTCTCTACCTAGTGAACCCCTAGTTAACACATGCTACAAAATCAGCAAGATGGGATTTACCCTCTCCGGAGAAGGTCAAATGGCCCTTACCCGGTCCTTGGTGACCTTTCCTATGCTGCATACAACCACAGTTCTTTTGCCTTCTCTACCTGAAACTTCATCTAAATCATCTTGGTTTTCATTTCGATGGTTCTGTGTCCCTTTAGGAAAAAAGTACTAAAAATGTGGTGAATAATTTAGTTCCAAATATGTTATGGAATATAAAATATGTTTCTATAATGTAGACCTATTTTGGAATACTTATTAACATTTTATATAGTGTACAATGTAAGAAAGTAATGGTCCGATTATTTATGTAGCAAGATGTCCCTAAAAATTTTCATATCCATGCTGACTGTTTTAATAAGGTACTAAAAAATGCTATAATCCTCTGATGCTAATGCTTTTCTTGGCAACAATCCTCAATTATATTGATACTACAGTTTACTTTAACATCTTCATCAAATCTATTTTTTTTAAGGTTTTAAGCAAGCAATGTTAATGCAATTAAATGGCAACATAAAAAATCATATACGATTTTTTTTAACACCCACTCTCTCACAATGTGAACTGTAGTAACATAACTGCAAATGACAAGGACATGCTGTAGATAATGCTGCATATGCTAATACCTTGGAGAAGTGTATTTATCCAATGAGATGAGTAAATTCAGGATCGAGCCCATTTTAAGCATGTGTTATGTTCAGGACATTTTCACTAGAGGCAATATCAGATAATATAAAAGGTAGCCTTCTCACCAACCTGGGCTGCTGGTCACATTATATTATGAAAAGATCACATGATTTTTTAAAAAGCATTTCTCAAGCATTTTCAACAAGTTGGAAGTTATGTTATGATTAACATCTTTCTCCAGGCAGCACTGGGCATTTTTGTTTATTTTATTCATAGCTGGATAAGCACCTTCCATCTGTCCAGAGGAGATATGTACAGATGTTTTGTTCGAAAGTCTGAGCATATTAGCCGTGAAAAAAGCCACCTGTTAAACTGTGGAAATACATTTAAGGTTGCTCTTCTAAATGCAGAAAGCTAGTTTTTGTAGAGACGGATTTGTTTGACAGTAAGCAAATGAATAAATAAGTGAAATAATACCAGTATAACCCTTCCTGAAATTTAGTAGGTACTGATAGATGACAATGAAATGATTTTGAAATGTTCTGAAAATTATTCCTTTAAGTTCCAGCTTTAAACAGTGAAGTTGGGGGAAAAAAAGAAACAGTTATTAAGTAGTGTTGTCAAATTAAATAGATGCTAGATTACTTTTCAGTAATCAATCTGTAAATCTAAGCCAAAAGATGAGCTATGATGTTACTTTCATTAATGTGTATCAGTGAAAACTGAAGCAGTTTTACATTACTGATAAAGGCAAAGTAAATTAGACACCTACAGCTAAATTAGCTGTGAAAGGTGTCTCCTTTTGCACTGTCAGAATGAGTTGCCTATGAATACAGCAAAGTTATTGATTGGCTTTTCCCCTCTTGTCTTTGGCGTCACCCTACTTGTAAGCAGGACTGGGCAGGATGTACATTAAGTTCAGGAAGGACGTAGACCTAAAATGAGGAAAAAAGGAAAGAGGTAACAGAGAACTGTTACCGCCCACCCGACTGCAGTGGAGCATCTGGAGAAGATGTGTCACTTCTCTAACCTGCAAGAACAGGAGTAAATATCCTGCCATGAGGCTGGTGTCACTGGGAGGGAATGGCCAGGGCTAACTACCAACGGGAGTAAGGGGCAAGAGAATCCCAAACCCTATTGCAGATGTAGTGCTGGGTACTGACTCTCACTCGAGTTCTCCTCCCCTGGTCATCCACACAGAGCAGCGAGCTAGCGTGGGGTACAAGGGACCTGTAATTCCAGTGGAAAATGACTTTCCCACCTGAGCACAGTCAGGGCCATCGGTTTTATCTGTCACTGTCAGGAAATCTGGTGACGGGACTGACAAATTAATATGGGAGGGGGAAACAGTTTTCTTTGCTTCTCTCATGAACCCCACGTGGTTTTAGAAATGTCTCTTAGAAATAGGATGGCAGCACAAATTATCCACGTGTCTGAAAGGGGCTCACCACCAATGTTAACGACATTTTAATCTCCGAGGAGGGAAGCCTGCCTTTGGTCCGAGCTAGCACGCTGCGCAGTACGAGGGGATGCTCATCCCTGCCTGGAGCCCTGGACAAGGAGCAGAAGTAAGAATAACAGCCAGACTCCTCTTTTGTAGCCCTCAGCTGTAGCTTTTTTCATTTTTTCTTTTGCCTAGATGTGTTACATTAACTGCTGATTGGTGCCGCGCACCAATTAGAAAGCAAAGAGCAGAAGTCTAGTTTCTACAAAAACTAATTTTGCGCATGGATAATTACCATCATACTGGATTTACTCTCCTTAGAGCAATTAGTCAGCCTGCATAGAAAAAATAAAAATCAAAGACCGTCTCGCAATTTCTATGCCCGTATATAAGCAAGTCGAATTAACCGCAGACAGGAGTTTTAGTGTCTGATTCAAATAACTTCTAAAATTTAATGAGCTTGCATCTGTGCCACCCACGTGCTTAAGCATTTGTCCCTTACACCAATCATTTTTGTCTTCAAAGTCCCATCAGAAACACATCATCATGCAGGAGTGGTATTTCTGCACAACCTCAATCTTAAGCAATCTTTGTTTAATTGCTGATCTTAGGGACACTTACCCGCACTTCTGAAGGTGACACTGTTTAATACTGAACTAGTTAATTTAGGATTGCATAGTGCATCCTTTTTTCTCTTGAGGCTGTTATGTTGTATGTAGTTGTGTCATAGTTTATACTGTGTTTTTGGATGAAAGTCTGATCCTGACATAACGTCAGAGTGTGCTTATTGTAAACAAATGCATAACTTCACTTACAGTGGTAAGAGTGTGTAACTGAGTTCCTAATACTGGTCATTATCAAAAAGACATGCCATTTCAAGAAGTATTTAAATGAGAAAGGTAGAAGGAGAAATATTGAATTTAATCTGGTTTAAAAATGTTAAAGGCAGGAAAGGGAGTTAGTATGAAATGTTGGTTGGTCTAAATACGATAGACCTTATTCCTAGGATAAACAGCTGATTCTCTGAATGTGGGGCATGAAACTAGTCATGGCTATCTTAGCATGAACTAGAGCAGCTGTACAAGAACTAAATAAGAACCCATTTCCATGCTTGTAAATTTTGCAAGGTTTTGCTTCATGTGGAAGTACATGAACATCTCTGTGTGACTTACACACGCACTCGATAAAGTAACCACAGTGTCCATGGCAGCAAAGAGAAGACTTCTGTAGGACGCACTGTGTTTGATGTGCTTTAAGATAGATCTTTCTGTAGTGATTCAAGGTACTACTGGTGTTAGAATAATAAAACTACAGTCCTGTGAGTTGTCAATTACTTTAAATCTATCTATGGGGAAAAATCAGAAGTCATAACATTATGGGAAGTGATTTTCTTTTGCTTTTCCTGCGAAGTAACGTTCAAATGGAATCTGAAACTCCACAGATTATGTAGAACATCTTAGGAAATGCCCATGTAAATTTTGGCAGCTGTAAGTGTAGACGTCTTAGGTAACTTGGAACAATCTATGTGCAAATTTAATACAGTTTTAGAAAAGTATCATGTTGGCTATCATTTTGTGAACTCCACCTAAGGGCTTTCCCTCCATTTCAAATACAACGTTCTGATTTCTGTAGCTTTACAATAAATTAGCACAGATTCAATCAGATTAACTTCACAGCTATTCAGTGATCCTGGTAATTTTTTCAGTGTTTTTAGTATAAAACTTTTACACTGGAATCTGGCAGTATAAATTTCTCTTGTTAATTAGCATCCAACTGGCTGCTTTACTTATTAGTAAATTTAGTTATTACTAGATTATTGATGATATTTTTTCCCTTTATTTCAACCATGATGTTGACCATAAAGAAAAGCCCAGATCAATGATTTGAAACTACTCTGAAGTGCGCAGTGTATATTTGGTGCATTTGTTCAGCATGAGACCCTTTTTGTGGGCTTTTATTAGATGTCCTAAACACTAATAAGTGTTTTGCCCGAAGAATTCATGTGAACACCAGCAGCAGAAAACGAGCTTGGTGTGGCAAATTTTCCAATTTTGTTGGAAACAACAAAAGTGTTTCTGGTGAAACACTGGAAAGCTTTATATGTTTAAAAGTATACATCAGTTTAAAAACAAAATAGTTACAAGTTAATTAGATAACATTACCTTTGCCTCACTTAAGTTCCAGAATAAGTCCTAAATAGCAAAACTGTAGATTTCAAACAAATGCAAGCACACATCTCCAGCAGGTAACGTCCAATTCTGGTTTGTATTCTCTGGCTTCATAAAAATGTCATATTTTTCATCTGTATTTTGTTTTTATTGGAAGTCATACAGTTTCAGTTTGGTAGCTCCATAAGGGGGCTTGATTGATTTTTATGCTAATCCTAAATGAAAGACAGCTGTTGTACCCACCGGCTTCAATAAAGCTAATCCAATACATAAAAGTCTTGTAAACAGCCAGATAATTATGTTACGATTTAGAAGGGATTTCATCTTGTGAGGTGCTTATAGCCCTGAAATTTTTTTTTTTTTTTTTTTAAGTTAACGAACACCTTCAGACCGGTGTTAGTGGGGATTTGCGCTGCTGTCGACACCGCTGCAGCGAGGGGTGGAATGGGGGTCCGACCTAATTTCATGTTGCTGATGAAGGAAGGAGTTACGTGCCGTGTGAGCGATGCGATGGGAGGGCTTTTCTAACCCAGGCTCTTCCAAAGGAGGAGTTTCCCGACAGGATTGGAGGCAAGCATCCCTTGGCTTTGGGTTCACAGCTGCCGGTTGACGTTGCCAACGAACGAATGAGTTTCTGTACAAGCCGTGGCGTTACCCCTCTGCCCAGCCTTCCCCTTTGGCGTTACGGCGTCGGCAGGGACGTGGCCCGGGGGATGGCCTTTGCTCAGCCCAGCTGAAGCCGAGCGAGCCCGTAATGGGGGGAGATATTTATAGCGGTGCTCTAAATTTGATTTGTTCGCATGAACATTGTATAGAACGGTGGTTGTTCTTTTATTAAATACTCGTAGCCTTAGGGGACGGTTTATACAACATTATTACCCCTTATAGTAATAAGTCAATCCTAATCACTTTCAAATGATGAATAGCAGGGGTTTTGGCATATCCAGAAAAAAACATTATGCTGTTCATCCACCAACTAATTATCATTATTTGTATCTTTACAAGACATGCGGGTGTATATCCGCACACGGTCCTTTTCGCTCCATCTAAATAAGTATGCATTCATGTGAGCACATATTAACTGCCAAACACAATACTGAACGCAGAATTAGTTTCTTCATTTAATACATGCAACAGAATTAAATTAAACCTCAACATAAGCAGGGCAGACTTTAGTTATTAATCCTCCCATAAGCAACTATAATTATTTTTGCCAGCACTAATTTCATTTGCATATGTATTGTTAAATTGCAAATCACAGTGAACCAAGAAGAGTTTTTGTATGTTTAGCTGAATTAAGCAGTGCTGCTTAAGCACATTGAATATGGTAGCTAAAGTGCTAATTTAAAGGGGGGGAAATAGCAGCAATGCACTTGCATAAAAGGGCAAATTAACAACTTTGAGTGTTTCTGATCTCTCCATTGTTTGCAAGAATTTTCCTGGGAGAGATTCTTGTCCTACATGTGTCATGAAGTACTGATTTTGATAGTAGA
>JAOBAS010000033.1:23181289-23210299 GCA_025311575.1 Elanoides forficatus
GTTCTCGGCACAGCCGTTTTCCGAAATGCCGAACGTCCGGCTCCTTCTCCCACCACGAAGGAGCCAGCCCTGAAAGCACAACCACCACAACACCACCCCACCCCACCCAACACACACCCACACCACCACACCCCAACCCCCCAAACCCACTTTGTTGTATATGAGCTGATTTTTACTCCTCAGGACCTTTGGCAGACCAAGTAAAAAAAATGTGCTGAAATTAACTCTGTTGTGTTGAGTTTTTTCATGTTCCTAAGGTGAAGTAAGAGCCTGTACCACTGAGCCTCTTCGCAAAGAGCCCGCACACGTCGCAGCAGACAGCAGCTGGCGTGTGAAGCACCATCCTCGCCATCTGAAGAGGGCACGAGAAGACTCTCACCGTTAATAAACTGTTCTTTTGAAACCTCTCTACCATAGCTACAGTGCAAAAATGACCTTAAAGTACTTGGAAACTCCAGAGCCCCAACTCAGCTGAAACGTGTGGCGAACAAGAGCTGCAGTTCTCGTGACAGTAAGCTGTAGTTGCTCAGTCCCACCACTTTTAATGACCTCACAATGAAAGGAAAGTTATTTTTAAAAAAGAAAGTCATTTTCTCTGGCTGAAAACTTTCTCCCAAGGTCTCATTCATGGTTTGAATAAATAGTGCCTCTAGACCAGAGCTCACGTGTATGTACCTGCTGGGTGAGGGAAGAGGGGAGTGGTTTTGAACTGGAAATCAACTGGGCTTTCATATCAACTCTATATACTCTGTTGCCTTCCGTTTAATTTCAGTACATGCTGTTACCTAATGGCCAGATTTGGAAGTTCACTGGAAGTAGAAAAATACATCTGAAACTAACCAATATTAAAGGTAATATTGTGTTAAAAGTAATAGTGAACAGAGACGCCGTGCAGTACGCACCCAGGGGCAGGCTGGCCAGGAAAAGGAGATCCCTGATCCGGGGACTGAGTCACTGTTAAAGAGGTTGAAAATGAACAACTAACATGAGTCAAATGTTTTCAGTTTTTATTCTTCAATGACAGATGTATTTGTGTATGTTTAATTTTGGACTTTATGTAAAAATTACGTAAGGATTTCTAATTTTTGCAGGAGGCACCTTTTGAAGCAAAAATAGCTCCAGTACTTTTAAGCCATTTTAATTAACATTGTTTATTCCTCTAAAAACTGCAAAAGCCTATGAAGTGTTTGTCGTCAATGCTAAACTACCTCTCAATTTCTTAGAGTTGTAAATGACAAAGAGAACCTGTCTTTTGTTGGTAGGACAATGTAACCCAACAGGAATTGGCATTTAGCTGGCATATAGATTACACCTACACCCAGCTCTTACCTTACACAGTATTTTTTTCTCCATCTGCTTCTGAGGAAGGGAAAGGCCGAGCAGGTGCCGGTTTGTTTTTGTTGCTGTTTAGCTCAACTGAGAGCAGACTCTGGTTCCTCCAGGTTAAATATTCATCTACCACAGCAGATAAAATGAATTTTCTTTTTTAACATTTAGGATGTAATATAGGTTTAGGAATAGAATATCATCTGTCTGGTGCTGTAGACATGGGAGCATGACCTGGGCAGGAATTTCAGCATCCCCTGGTGGAAACCCTTTCCTGGACGTCCATATTCAGTTGCCTATGTGTGGTGTCGTGGCTACATCTGAGCGCGCTGGCTTCCACCTCCTTGGGTGGCATGCTGCCCGTTCAGCATAAATTATTCGTAGTTTTAGCCCCAAATACAGGATTTCTGAGGGCCGGGTGGCACCGCAGCGTGCCTGTGCCCCTTGCCCTGTGCAGAACTGCAGGGACGGGGCCAGGGCCAGGGCTGGGTTGTGGCACAACCTAAATATGAGGATGGAGAGAGCAAATCTGGTGAGGGGCTTGTAAATATTTCACTGCAATACTGCTCCACTGATGGTCAAATTTCTGTTTCTGTTTATGCTGCACAGGTAAAGTGCACAGTCGTTTTATGGTAGCAGTAAAGGAAATAAGCAAAACTTTTTGTTTCTAAACTGAGGAAATAAAATCTGAAAATCCTGGAAATGCTCTGTACACTCAAAAATTACAAGGTACCGTTTTTATTCTTTTCTTATTATTGCTGCAGTTTAAGATGCAATAATTCTACAAGTCTAAATTGATGATGAGTAGATTAAGGGATTTCCTACCACCTGTTGAGCTATTAGAAACAGCAGATGTTAGGTAATTCTGGAAATATAATTCTAGAATGGAATTTATAATTCTTCATTTATTTGCGCATTTCTGTGAAACGAAATAAGTGTGATTCCTGATGATCTAAGTCATTATAGAGAAAAATAATGCTATTAAAAATCTAGTGCCCCAAGACTATATCTTCTTAATTGTAAATATAAAATAAATTCTCTGATGAGAACAGAATAGTGTACAGTAATTACAGTGGCCCAAGAGAACATCTTACTGTGAAGTCCCAAGCTATAAACCAGCCCCAACCTTTTTTTTTTCATACCACAGAAACTCTTATCCTTCATTCAAGAACAGAAAAGCACAATATCCCAAGGTGGTCTAATTTCATATCCCAGAAAACAGAAATCCTTTTTTTCCATTGTATGCAAATTGCATTTTTATTACAGCAAAGAGAAATGTGTAATTTTTTCCTTTTAGCTCATTGAAAAAACAGTTGATGTAATCAGACAATTGATGTAATTGCATTTGCAATTGGAGTAATTGCACATGCGAATAAGTGATTATTCTCACACTTATAAAACTTCAGTGAGCAGTTACAATGTATTTCTGTGTTGCTTAGGCACATAACTGTACGTGCATTTTTGCACCTAGGTTTTTGTTTTTTGGGTTTGTTTTTTTTTTTTTTGTTGGTTTTTTTTTTTGCACCATCCTACCTACTTACTTATTTTGTAACACTGCTGTTACCTAAATATGAAGTATTCTTTACACAGCAAGCAATAAAAATAATGGGTTTACCATAATACTCAGGGCTGTGAATACATTATTTCTAAACTGTGGTGCATTTTACTTTATGGGGAGTGAAATAAACACTTACTAAAGATAAAACCTCATTTAAGCTCCAGTCGCTTTGCAGCAATCAACAACGTACAGAATGTTTTGCCAGTTCCTGAGGCCGTGTAAGGGGAACACGGCAAGCAATTTTTACTACATTTTTAAAAACCTGTTGTTGCTAATGATAAAACTTCAGGTGTAATGACTTTTTCTTTCACTCTCTATCTTTTCAGTTTTCTTGGTGTCAAAAGATATGGTCTATGGTCAGGTAAAATCCTCATTCATGTATATGAGGCAACATATGCCACAGTATTTGCAGCCAAAAAGTTTTGCAGTTCTGTTTTCAAGCTGCTGGAATTCAGGGTGGAGCTGTGCACGCTTAGGCAATTTCTTGTGGTTAAGTGATACCTCTTTTACTCGTTTTCTCTTCCTGTTTTTTACCCCGCTGACTGTAGTGGAGGGCATTAGCAGTGCATTTCAATGGTGTCAGGATTTCAAGGGAACTGATAGAGCCAGGCGAAGAAAAAATGGGCAGAGTACATTTAATTTATTACTTTTATTGACTTCTCCTATTCTAGAATAGGAGTCTTCACAAGCTCCATATCAGCTAATAAGGACACTCTTTGAATTTATGAGGCAAATAAGAACTCAGATCGGAATATCATTGTTAGTAAAATCCCATGGCACTATAGAAATAAAATAAAAATGTTAGCTTCTGAGCTATGCAGTGACACCCCTACCTAATATCTGAAAGGGCCAGGCAGCTTGCCTGTTTATGTGCTGAATGAGAGCTCTCTGTTACGAACAGAAATGTATAGGTTTATGTGGCAGAATTGCAGGAAGGCAGAAAGTGCCCAAGGCAGAGTGGGGCTGTGTGCTTCTCTAATTATTTCATTATCATTGACTAATGGATTAATTGGATAAATTCTTTTTTCTTATTTTTATTTTTTTTAAATTTTTTATTCTGTTACATAAGATGCTTTTGGATAAATCGCTAACTAAATGTCAGAACTAAAGCCTTTGCTGAAGACAGTTTTCACCTTTCTTAGTGCTGTTGACTGCTAAAAAAGCTGCCTGAAGATGATGGTGTGTATATCCCTTCCTCCGCTGTGACTGTTGTATGGTCTTAAAAGTAAGCTTGTGAGTTCTTACAAGACAATTCACTCTTTCAAAGCAGTTTGGGCATGTTTTAATAGACTTTTGATTTGATTATAATAATTTTTTTATTAAAAGCATATGAAAATTTAAGAAATCAGCCATTCAAAAGGGGAGGCAGGATTTCGCTGAGTGCATTGCGTGGCAGTGGTGGAGTGCTGGCTGACTGAAGTAGATGAACTGTCCACCTCCGAAACTTGTTTTCTCTTTCTCCTTAACTATTCTCGATACTCAAAAGAAAAGGGATGCAGAGTTTAATCTCTTCAAAACCAGTACGTGTTATGTGATGAGCTGACATTACACACTCATGCCATTTCATAGCAGGAACTGGAGGGAAGGGAGTCTTATGAATATAGACTATTTATATATATACATGGGCAAATTTTTGTGAAATCTTGATTTATAATTTAATGACATCTCATCTGTAATAAGAAATTAACATCTCTGTTTTTTAATGGTGATTATTTTGTTCGGAAATTTGTGAGGTTTTTTCATCTTCAGCTATACTAGTTCACCTTTTTCTCTGCAAAGATGCCACCAAGATTTATTCCTTCCTTCAAAAATTATCTTGTCATCCTAGCTGCAAATCCAGTAGAGGAGTCACTTTCCACTGTGGGGGCTAAATCTGGCTATTGATCCCAGGGGTTTCTGTTGAAGTTCTCCATTATTAATGTATGAAGTGTTTAAAATAAAGTAAGATAAATAGAAAAAGACACACATCCCACCCTGCAACAGTGGTGCTTTCCTTTGACCACAAACAGTAAAGCGTGAAAATACCAATTTTCTTATATATGGAGAAGGGGCTGGTGGGTATAGAAGTCAAGCCCTTCTAAAAGGCTTATTAGGATAAGAGAATTTAAAGCACCCCTTGGGCCAGAAGAAGACTAACTTAATCTATAGGCCAGATTCTCAGCAGCATGGATCAATATAGATCCATTGAAGTGTACAGGGTATACTTATTTATATAATCAGATGAGCATCTGGTCCTATATGTATTTAAAGTATTTAAACTAGAGGGTCCCCTAGTAAGATCAAAAATACCTTATTTCCAACAGCATTCTGGGCAAACAAAAGAGCCACAAAAAAATACTTTCCCATTCACGTATTTATGGCACAAGAAATTAATCTTCCAGAGCAAGCCGTCATTTTTATTCCGGTGATGCTGTGCTCACTCTGTATCCTGATTATCTCTGTGATCGACCCAGGGAAGATGTGAACCTACTTTTTTTTTTTTCTCACCTGTGAAGCCAATTCCTATAGCTCTACATGTTCCTGGCTCGAACTCCATCTTCCTAATCATTATCTGAAAATTGTAGTGACTCTTTTGGGACAACAGTGAAGAAGAGGAAATTTGATTCTCAAAGACTGTACTTCCTCATAAGTTCCTCTCTACATAGGTGGTATCTGTATTGAAAAACTTTATGGATTCTTGCTTTGAAAATGTATTAGTGCCTAGACACTGCTAGAGACTGAATTATTTAGACTTCTGACTTGATGCAATCTGGCAATTCTTGTTACAAAGCAATGCTCTGCAAAGAGCAGAGATGCACAGAGCCCCAGACACTGATATTTGCTCTGCACAGATACAGAGATGTATGCTCTGAAGGGCAGATAAGCCTGGAAATTATCTGTTTCAGGAGGACAACTCCAGTTTTGGGCTTCAGCAATGCTCTGGAAATATGTGGACAAAGGAAGGGTTGTGGCATTTCCACATCCCATTTGGAAGTGACAAGTTGGTTTCTGCTGGAGATCAGGGAGTGTGCTGAACCTGGGCGCTCAGCTTTCCTCTAAATACAGTGTAATTCCATTATTACTTTGTGTACAGGAGCTCTAGACTGATACAAGGCAACACCAGCCACGGCATCCGCTCCCGAAGTCATTGCAGCCTCGTTGACTCCTCTTGACTTCAGCCAGCGGGGATGGACAACCAGGTGGTCGGGAGGCCACAGCTCCAGCTGCAGAGCATCGCTGCCCGGCGCAGAGCGAGCCCGGCCACGTGCTGCCCACCTCCCTCTGTCACAGCACAGCCAGCTGAGGATCCAGCACGGTGAGCCTGGGGCAGAGATTTCCTCCTCTGAGCTCTGTTTTCATCTCATGCCTGCATCGCCCTTCCTGCATTTCAAATCCATGCCCGTGCGGTAGCTGGTGTCTTTGAGCCATGCGAACAGTAAAAGAAACGCTTGGGTAAATCAGAATTTTTTAATGGAAGTGGCATCTACAGAGTTGCACGTTCTTCAGTGAGTCAGCGCTGGACTATTTACATCTCTGCGTCAGGCAAAGGGAACACGTGCGTTAGAGGGTGAACTGGTAGAGTGGTCAGGACATTGCTTTGATATTCCATGCAAAGCACGTAATCTGTCTCTCTTTGTCCTTTGAAAATGTGTCCGCAAGAAGAATGAAGTTTAAGAATAGCATTATTTGAAAGTTCTTACTCTGTTTAACCTTCATGTGCAGGTACTACAGTGTTTTGTTGAATAAACACTCACATTAGATTGGAACTTGATCTTTAGATAACATTTGTAACTTGACAGGAAGAACCTCTGGCTTGATTGATTCCACTGAGAGATGAAGAATCACCTTTGTTTATCAAATTCATGTACCGTTTTAGGGTTAGTTCTTCAGCTGATGTAATCTGATGTGACCACAGGATTATCAGCAGAGCTGCTCTGGTGTACAATAGTGTCGGACCTTGTGGAGAAATTCTGAGGAAAGGAAAGGCTTCACGCTTCCCTCATTTCACCTTCTCTCATTTTCTTTAGTTTAATTCTTAATTCCAATAGAAATCCAGGAAAAAAAAATGTCTCTTCCTTTGGTTTATGTTTATTCCCACAGGGCTGCAGAGTAAGAGCTTTTACTACTCACCCATTGCTTGTCCACTGAACTGAAAACACAGTGCTGCTCATCCAGATTCAGGTCACTCTCGCATACCCTGTCGGGCAGGTGAGCATATACTTTCTGTTTCATGTCCACAGCTACATGAGTCAAGTAGGTGCAATACGATGTTTGCATAGTAAACCGTATTATTTTCTTCAGTACTACTACTTTAATCTTCCTGGCTTCTGAAAAAAATTCCTACAATTCTTGGTAAGAGCTGTAGCGGTGAGTTAATGGTACATGGGGTATTTATCACGCAGCAAGCGGATGACCACTCATGCAATATAATCTTGCGGTTATGTCATCTTGTAGCACGTTCCACCTCATACCGAGTTTACAGCTGATTTTCTCTGCGCAACTTCATGGTAAAACACCTTTAGAAACGGTCACAGCTCCTGCAGATGGGGCTGGAGTCGCACCCAGCAGCGCTCCTCAGACGTGACCTTCTCGGTGCCTGAGTGGTGCTGGTGGCTGTCCTGACAAACTGCTCCAAATGCTTCCAAAGAAGTGTTTATGCAGCCATGAAATAGCTTGCTTTTTGTAGCTTGTTGATGGCTTTAACCCACGGTTTTATTTAGGCAATGCTACCACTAGGCATTTCTTGCAACTTTGTCAGTGTAGAGAGGATGATTTGCTGTCTTGTTTCCTATTTCTTTGTATAGGTCTAATACTTTTTTTGGTAATGTATGTTTAATCCGTATGACAGAATAGGGGTAATAAGATATCAGTTTGCTGAAATCCACCATTTAACTTCTGTGTCCAGACATCTAGAAGCCAACTCTTTGTACGTACACCTTTTAAAGAAAAGAAGAAAAGTGGGAAAGGTTTTTGTACTTTTTTTGTGAAAAACTGAATTAGTTACAAGTATCTGTAGTATTCAGAACTTGACGTAGGAGCTTATACGTACCTTATTCAAAATACTCTTCCGTATTGAAGACTGAAACTTCTGTAGAGGTGGTTTTCTTATAAAATATTCTGTTCAAAATATGCTTTCGAATTTGAAGCAAGTAAAAAATACTGTGGCATGTTAACTGCTCAGTGTTTCTCTTGTCTGTAGTTTTGTTCTTCTGCTTACTGCTAAAGTCAGGAAGCTAATGAGAACACAGAACAATTTTTTTAAAAATTATTTCACATTTCTGAAAAGTCCATTTTGCATTTCTGCTCTGGTCTGGGCTTATCTTAATCAGACTCTTCCTGTCATTTGGAACTAAGTGATCCACATCACTAGTCAGAAAACCACTTATTTCTATGTGCAACTTTAAGCTGAGTGTTTTAATTGAAGTAGTAGGGTCTCTCCTCACATTTGAGATGTGAACAGCGTAGTGAGGTTTTGTGCTTGCTGAAGGAGTGTGGCAGAACAGATGTCATCTGTGTTCTTGGAGGCATCCCGACAGGGATCCAGCGGCGGGGGAGCCCGTCCAGCATCGTGGGCTGTTGAGCTGCGTATTCCCTTCTAGCAGTGCGTTGAGCCTGGGGCTGGGCTGCTCTTCCTGACGCCATGAACTTTATTGGCTTCCGGAAGGATACCCATAGAATAATTTGTGCTAATTGCAACATCACTGCTAAAAAGATGTGTGAGAAAAAAAGATCTTCACCATGGAAAGATGTAGACAAGCATTATGGATGTTGAAGTTTTTAAGGTGGCAAGATGAGAAAGTGTAAGTCACTGACAGCAATCCTTTAAAGTATGTAGAGGCAAAGTTGGCAGTTTTAGCCACAGCGCAGCAGAGTTTACTTATGCAGTTCAAAATACGCAGAAATGTTTATAACTCAAATGGATAAAATACATGTTTTGCAGTAAGTACAGATTTTTGGAGAGGAAGGTAATTACAGCCCTAAGCCCTTCATGGTGTGGAGCTATTTCTGTGCCATTATTCCTCGTGTGGTACCACAGCTCCTTGGCTGACCTGGAGTGCCGTCTCCTTTCAGAGACTGAGCTGATGCCTCAGTAAGATGTATTTACAAAAACCGAAACTGATCCTTGTATTAAAACAAATCCCCCATATGGTGGCAGCCTTTTGAAAGATATAGGAAAAAAAAAAACACCTTCCATGTAATGTTTGTTTTAATACAGTCAGAAGGAAACACGCATAATGTGGGATGGCTCCTCTTACTTTGAAGGGGAAAAATGGTTATTTGTAACGCACTTACAGAGGAACCTGGAAGGGAGCAATGTTTCCTGGTGCTAACAAGATTATTTCAAATATAGACCTTATTTCTATAGAGGACTATTTTTAGTCATTTCATCACTTCTCAAGTGCTTAAAATAGTCACCCTCTTAGATTAATAAATATAGACCCCCCACTCCAATTAGCAGTGCTGTTGTCAATGTCTCAGTGTATGCTACACGGTGACTGTTGGAAGACTTTGTTCTTCTTCTATGAGACATTTCTGCTTATATCCAGCAAACTCTAAAATTAGGTGTTCAGCAGAGTCCTCCCGGTTTCCAGAAGCTTTTCAAGAGCAATGAGCACTGTGTTGGCAGCTCCTCTCCTTTCTGCTGGTACTGGAAGGGGAGCCGTGGAAAGGATAAATGAATTGGTGCTGTGAGAGGAGCAGAGAAAATCTATTTGCCAAAGATTTAAGTTCTGTAAATCAAGGCCATGAACTGTAAAGCACACCAGGGAAATCGGGGCTAATTCCTTTAACTGCCCATTAGACTTTGCTCATTCCTACTTAAAGTATCTGATAGCTGAGGAAAAGCTGTTTTCCGGGGAAGCTCTGACATCACTAAATGTTTTGGCTGTTTCTAGATGGCCAGTTAGGCTACACCACTTGGATCGAGGTTTCAATTTTCTTTGAGGTAACTCAGTGCAAGGAAGACTTTTTTTTTTTCTCTTTTGCCTTTGTTTAATGGATGATGCTCACCATCGTGACTCGGCTGAGATGGGCAGAGGCGTTGGAAGGCAGGAAGAGACCCGATGCCCCAGCAGCCTGACGGACGCTGTTTGCCTCTGAGCTGTCGCAGGGAAGGGCGGCCTTTCTGCATCGTGGCATCCAAGCAAAAAAGATTTTTTTGAAAGCAGATTTAGAACTGCGGTGGTTAGACAGTCTTTTGTCTTTCTTATTGCTCGGAGTAAGACTACTGTACTGCCCTGAAATGACCAGTTTCTGCAATATTTTGTCCCCAAGTAATAATAGAAAAGAAGAGAGAGAGAAACGTACCGGTGATAAACACGTTTGAGAAGCACTGACGGTGTCTGCGGTATCGGCTCCTGTTTTCAAGCCCTCTTGTCCTGCAGCTTAACTCCCAGCCTTGCACCCTGCTTCCTGCAGGAGGTAGGAGCTGTTGTCCCAACAGGAGCTGTGAAGGCGGAGGAGGACAGGGATGCTTCTCTTACGGACTGCCCACCCATTTCATGTTTCCTGTATTGGACCCCTCAGCCCCTCGCTCTGCTGAGCACAAGGTACCCTCTGTGTCCGTGGTAAGGGGACACGTTTTCTTTGCGAGCTCTCCGCGCTTCGCTCATGCAAATGAAATCGCTCTATTCTGACTAACGGCTCTGCGAGTTACAGCCTGCTTATTGTTTTAGAAATAAAGATATTAGTATGCAAATGACTCTGGAAGGTGTTTCTTCTCATTAGAGAATGGAGATCATTTGATAAAAGATGCAGTGTGCTTCATCTGTAAAAAGGCTTAGCTAATTTGTCTTGTCTCAACAGCACTCTAACAACAAGACTGATCGGATAATGCAGCAAAGAAAGCACAGGAGACAAATGGTTTATGACACTCAGGTTACCTTTACTGTGCAAGGTGGGCGTGAAATTTTTTATGGTGAGACAAAAAAGATGATGGGCAATTAACTACAAACTCATGCAGCAGGTTTATCATATGCTCAGCTCATCCATCTGTGTCTCAGTCTCCAGTGGACTCATGAGTTTCATCAAGAAAACCATTTTCAAACCAGCAGACCAAAACAGATCATTTTCAACTCCAGGCTCCATCAAGGCTCTGCAGTAGTTTTACCTTATGTTTACAATTTACAGATGCAATGTATACATGTAGCGGAAAAGAGCGGTTCAAATGTTTTTTCACCTTGCAGGGTATGTGTTTTAAAACATTTCTTATACAGGGACCAGTTCTGCAAATACTTCTATGCATGTGAATAACTTTATTCAGATTAATTCCATTAAATCCTTTGGGGTGAGATGGTAAATGTGATATGTAACTGCATTGAAATTCCAACTTCTGTCCTGCGATGACTCTGGTAGAGCAGGTTCAGGGAATTAGGAGAGGAAGGATGAGCTGGTGGGTAAAGCACTGAATCGGTATGCAAAATATTGCCACTCAGCTTGTGCTCCTGCTGCAGACTACCTGTGTGACTTTGGGTGAATCACTTGGTCTAGTTGTAACTTAGTTTTGATCTGTAAGGTCAAGATAGTTGTCATTATTTTTCTGATCTGTTTGTGCCAAAACAGTTAATATTTAACTACTGCCCTTCACAATATTATGTCAATTAATATCTTATTGAAGACATTTAAGTACTAATCTTGTATAAATAATATTTTCCTTAACTAATTACTTTGTAGTCTTGCCAGATTGGATAAAAAAAGAAATAGATTTTCAGAATCAAAGGTAATTATTTTTACCCTATGAATCTTCAATTCCTTCTTCTCTTTTCAATCTCAAAATCTAACTGCTTCACGAAACGTATACACTTCTTCCCAAGGGATCACACCGGGGAGGGAATCAATAGAGTCAGAGCCATGGGACTAATCAGTTAAAATGTCAGAAAGCCCTGAGATGATGTCTCTTTTTTTCTCCCTGAAAATAAGGGAGGGTGCTAAACCTAGGTGGCATAAGAATAATTTTAATAAGTTTTACAGAAAATGAAGCAATGTAGGTAGGGTAGTGCTATCCTCAGGTCTGCCATGGGGCTTGCTGGTGCTGGTCGCCAAACACTTGATGACCCTGCTATGAAAATGATGTATTTCCAGCTGTTCTCTTCCATGCCATGCTCTTGTTTGCTTATAGGAAGATGTGTATCACTTGAATGAAACAGAGTCCCCTAATTTTTCATTGATTTGTCAAATACCTGCAATTTTTTTATTGCTTTAGAATACTACTATCTATTAATGTAACACTGTGCAACCTTATCAGACTTAAGTGAGTGAAAGGCTTCCTTTAAATTCACTCCCTTGCCACTGAACACCGCTGAAGAAAGTGAACTACTGAAGAAAGATATAGGCCTCATGGTCTTTCCTGACAGTCAATAAATCGGAGTTTTGTCAGACCAAAGAGATGCCATAAAGAGAGCAGACTAAAAGAGATTAGTTCTGCCAAGTGGCCTGAAGAGAGAATTTACGGCTCCCCTCTGCCTGCTCGGCAGAGCCGGAGGATGCACAGGCTCCAGAGGTCAGTGAAAATCCTTCTGCTCCTTCCGCAGGGCTTTACATCACAGCCAGAATGAAATGTACTGTACTGGAAGGAAGGGGGAAGAAGGGATGGAGAGGTGCTTGGTTTTGGTTTTCCATCGGTGTTACGTTTGCAACAAGCGCGCTTTTGATTTCTGTCACAAAGTATTCCCTTCGCTCTGGTTGGCGGTTGTTATTGCTATTGAAGTTGTATAATTGAATTCAAAGGCATAATAGAAGCCTTAAAAAATTTGTAATAACAACACAGCAGTGGTGCTGTTGTGCAGCGGTGCATGTGCTGGTGTTCACACTGGTGGGTCTTCAAAAAGACGTGAAATGTGCACAAGTAGTGGTGATTGGCTCCTCAAAGCACACGTGGGATGCCCAGCAGAACCGAGGGGTGGGATGTGAAGAGAGAGGAGGTGGAGAGCTGACCATAAGCAAGCATCAGAAGTTCAGATATCAGTCATAAACTGAGTTTAGTTTACAGCATCCAAATTCAGAGCTGCAGGTGACTGTTGTTGTGGTACCCTTGAACATCTGGATACCTTAAAAAAAAAAACCAAAACCAAAACCCAACAAACAAAACTTGGAAAATTCAAATTCACTTTTGGATGGGTCTGAAAATGTGACAAGTACAGGCATCATCACTGGATTTATGTTGGCTGATAAAAATTTCATAAGCTTGGTCTTCATGGCCCAAAGCTTCCCTTGCCTTCAAACAGGAGTGTAGCCTGAGAATACCATGAGAATAGTTAGGTAGCCCCTGCCAAAAGAACACCTGGCTGGGAAAGAAGAATAAAAATAGTCATGTATTCTGAAGCAATGAGGGAAAGGGAGAGCTTTTACTGGGGAAGCTAAGAGGGAGAGAAGGGTATCACAAACATGCGGTAGTGAAAATGCGCTTAGACCTAAAAGAGCAGAGTTGCTTTAACCCCTTTGCTCAGAGCAGATAGCGAAGAGCCGTTACAGAGCCATTTCACAGCTCATATGAAGACATAATGTGTCTTTACTGCCTATACTGCCCCACAGAAAGGCAGCAAAACATTGTAGTTTGATGGCCAGGTTTTAAGCATGCCTTATATTATGCACAAAAAACCTGAGACATATGTCTGCATTTATAAATAGTGGAGTAAAGATATCTGTTTTATAATTTAACCTTTATTTTGCATAGGTAAAATTACTTCCAGCCCATTTTGTCCCCTAGTTTTCAACAGCAATTTTCGAATTTCCAATACAAATGCAGATATTTTATAATTCTTTATAACGTGATACTGCAAATATGTTGGAGTAATGAGTTCTCTTTATAATCTGGAAGAGGCCACTGTGGTTATGGTATTATGATCATAGTAAGCTAAGGAGAGAAATCTTGTTGTAAAAAGACAATGCATGCACTTGGTTGACTGTCCTTGCCTTTTTTACTGTTTCCCTCAAATATATTTTTAAAATCCTTTGGAAAATCCTTTTTTACATTATTTAACAAAGAGATACAAGGTGACAACACAGAAGTGTAAATGCTTGGCGTTAATAAAATAGATACAGAAGTCAGAATCTAAACAGAAATATCAATATCTAACTCATTTTAAAAAGGCACAGTTTATTTCTAAAGTTATGTTGAAAGAGTTTGAGATAGAATAGAAATAGATAGAAAATATGAAAGGAAGACTATCATATCCATGAAAATGATTTGATAACATGCCTTTCCCTGTGGTTTTATTTGCCTATGGAGGAACTATTCTAGAGAGAACAAGTTCATCTAAAGGACATTTTCTTACTCCCAGAGACTGAGTATTCTGGCCCCATTTGATTCACTGAAGAAAATTAAATGCAAAATAAGTAGGGAAAGGAGAGCTGTAATAGTAAGATATACGACATATTTGTTTTATGTACATCATGCACTGCTTTTCAGAGCTTTCAAATGGTCCGCTAAAATTTATCTTAATGTTAAAGTCAATGCTTTTTCACTCATAAACAATAATAACATGCAAAACCACTGATACAAAATAAGATATAGAAGGTTAATTCCATCTATGAAATTCTGCCTACAAACATAAATCCTGTAATTTAGATCGCAAAATCAGTGATGCAGGGGTTATATTTTATTTGTACAGCACACTGCACATGACAACTACTATCCAAGCCTGGTGTTCCTGAGCATCGCTGCAATAAAATTGGTTAGATTGATTTTTTACCATGAGTAAAGGGAACGGCCACATGCCCGTTAACACCAGTATTGAGGAATTGGGCTGGGTGTCACAGGAGCTGTCTGAAAGAGTTTGCTGAAGCTGCCTTGTGCTACTTCAAAGCATTGTTCTTTGTTTAAAATGCAAAATAAGTAGTCATCCCATTCTCAAGTGATCAAGTGAATATATTTTGAAGTAATTAATTGCTGGTTAATTGCCATGCAGGTTACTATCTGGTATAATAAAATTCCTGGAAATTTTAGTTGCTGTAAGAAGCTAATGAATTTTTTTTGTGTATTTGTGTTAAGACTGAATAATCCTAAGGTAGCTGCCCAGCTTATGCCTAGTGTACGAATCTCAAAGAAGTGCTTATAAATTTTTTTAAAAACATGAGCTGGCACTGTTTCAGTGAAAGAATTGAATCAAATGAAAATCCTGAAATAAGTTTTTGGGAAGCTTAATTAAAATAACTGCTGATACAAAGTGCTAAGGGATAAGACCTGTACAAAGTAAAAAAAATTAGAAGCCTGTAAAACAAACTTTTCCTTTGAAGCAGTCGCCTCTGAAAAATGAGGTTTACCCACCAAATTTCTGTTAGAATTTTAAACCATTTTGCTGTGACTGGTGCTGTATATATTTTGGCTAGGGAAAATATTTTACTGTGATCTTAAGTTCTTTGTCGGCTTCTGTGTGCCACACATGGAATGCAAAAATTATATACCTGCTGTATACCTGATGAATTGTGGGATTGACCAAGTCTCCGGGAGTAAGATTGCTTTCAATAAATGAGTGATCAAACCACTCTGTCTAAGCCTGTTTGAGATGCCATGAGTTACATCAGTCGAAATGGTCACACCGCTTGTACTTTTCCTGTATCCATTTCAACCGTTGACATCCTGCCTTCCGGATAGCGTAGGTACTGGTGGGTGCTCAGAGGGCACATTTAATGATGCTCAAAGCGTGTACTCCTGTCCCTAAGGAAAATTATCCTACAATAGTCGATATTAAATGGTTTACGCCATGCTGTAGGAATGTCTTTTTGGTCCGGCATCTAACTACAGCTGTTATGACTTACTCTCACTGCGGCAGACACCATTGCCAACACGGCACAATTAGCTGAAGCTGGCAGACCTGTGTGCTGATCGTACCGTCTGCATTGCTTCAACCTGCCGGTCCTTGGCTTTTCCATTTGGTAACTCCAACTCTGAAAATACATCGCTGAATATTTTGGCGATGTTAGTCATCCTGTAAAAACTCAAAAAAGCCTGCTCCGTGATGTGGTAAAACAACCCGATTTGCCAAACTTCTGAAGCCAGGTACTGCATCCCAGGGAGTTAATGGCTGAGCAGCTTCTGGATCAAGGACACCATGCTCCACGCCGCAAGCTGTGCGAGAGTGCACAGCGAAGTGTGAGTCCCGGCACCAGCACTGGTAAAATTGAGTTATTGCTCTAGTGATGGAGCATTGGCCAGATGGAGGACCTGTGGAGGTCTAGAAAAGAGAGTGCAGTCATTTTAATGCCAATTTTGGTTGTTTTTCAAATCTGAGCTGTGTTTTTATATATACTTGGATGTTTTAAAAGCCTAAATTAGTATTCAAAGAACTATTGGCAGTTTTGAGGCCAGATTTTGCTCTTATTTGCCTTTGTGCAAAACAGGAATGTATAAGTAGAAATTGGCACTGTACAGAGGACAGATTTTAGCTTGTTTAAACTGAGTTTCTAGAATTGCTTTGCTCTTCTTCAGGCTGTATGAGCTTCCAAATTGGTGCTTCATTTGGGGGAGTAATGCATCCTCTGGGCTCTGCACTTTGAAGGACATCACCAACTCAGCTCTAGGCTATTTCCACGGTGAAATCATGACTTGACTCTGACTGAAGCCCAGTCCTGCATTACTTTCATCAGTCTAGCATTTTATACCAGCTACCCTCATTTGTGCCCCTTTGGATAGATTCAAAGTATTTGTGTGTACCCTGCCAGCTTTTCAAGCAATTGCTGACCATATAGCAGCATCCCTTTGATGAACTGATGCAAAGCAGCTTGCAGCGCTGGCAGCCAGATGGATGTGCTGTGGTTTCCATCAGTTTCTCTGCCGATATTTTGACGTGGTTTTGTTCATTTTGTATTTGGTCTTGGAAGCAACAGAGAGCCTTTACAAGCAAAACTAAATCTCTGAAATGGAAAGGAAATGGTGGAAGTTTACAGCACATGAAATCAAAAGTTGCAGGTTGTTGAGTTTCTCGCAATCTCCGCTGTGTCTTTACCTTTTGTACTTCACTGCAAGTGTAAAAGGGACAGAGCAGAGATTTGTAGGCTTTCCTTGCCCAGGGGCTGGCTTTGGAAAAGATGGATGCATGCTTGACCGGCTGCAGGGAGGTTATAACTTGCAGGTAGTTGCACAGACTTTGAATTGTTTCAGAAAATGTTTATGTTGTGAAAGCCAAATCCAGCAAACTAAAAGCCTGTGGGACGTAGGATGAATTTAGAGAGATCCACAGCTGTACGCGCTCAACTGCCATGGGCAGTGTCACCCCTCTCCATACTGCTTGCAGGGAACTACAAGAAATGGTTTGCTTCTCAGTTTCCTGGTCATAAATTAGAAATGTCTTTCCTTCATAAGGTGATTTCTGTTGTTCACAAGAAAGGTGTTAAATTTTAAATTCATTATCATTAATATTAATCTAAACTGGCTTTAAAAATACACATATTGTGACCCAGAAAGCTCGCATTCAGGTCTGACTGCTTTCTATTAATGCTCAGTCCGACACTTAAATGTAAGATTTCAAGTTTTCTCAGGAAAAAATCCCAGCCTTTAGCTTTCTGTAAGCTGGTGTATAACAACAGTAATTTCAGCCTTTTAGTCTGTTTGTGTGTAAAGGATGGTCTAGTAAAGAGCAAAGTCCTTTAATGAAGTGGAGGCGTTTTCCTCATTGAACTGTGCAATAATTAACTTGAGTGTTCATCCCTTTGTAACACATTGCTCATGGGTAAGTGCCTTTTGGTTCTTTTTAACAGCACACCTGACCCTTCCCTCCTGCACCCAGAGCAGTGGCAGAGCTCTGGGAGGAACAGCATGTGTCCAGTCAGCTTATATAGTACTTCTAGTGTTTGGTATGGCTCTTGTGTCCACCTGAATAGGTTTATGTTCATGCAAACCAAAAAATAAAAAAAAAGGCAAGGTGGAGTTAAAAAAAAAAAGAGGAAAGGATTCATTCAATGAAAATATTTCAAAATTAACTTTGTTTTGGATATTTTCCCTTCTTGGAATACAACTTCAAAGAAAATATTGACTTGTTTTTTCTGCTGAATTTAACAAATATTTAACAAATTGAAGTAATTCTCCATACTGTAGTCTGTTATGAATACTCTTAAATTAACTCTTAGTAAGTGTTGACTATGTATACTATTTACAAATTCAGGACATAAGATTCTTCTTATTATTTTGATTTTCCTTTCTCACTCTTCAGCTTTTAGAAGATGACAGAAATTTGGCCAGATTACAGTTAACAGGAGCAAAAGGGAAAGCCATTCTGTTTGATGCTTGTGACAAAAAGCCTGGGAAGAAGGACAAAACTATCAAAAATCAATATTTCAAAATCTGTTTTTCACAAAAGATTTAAAAACAACCTCCTCCCCGCCTCTTCCTTTGAGTTTTTTGCTGAAAGGCTTTGTTTTAACAGAGGCCATTATCAAAAAGAGGGGGCAGGAAAAGGCTGAGAGGAAAAAAAAAAAAATTTCATAGTTCAGTTATTCTCCAGAGGAGTAATATGTGGGAATGCTGTCTTCAAAGGCCAGGGGAGGAAGGCAGTAGAAACAGAAGCATTCATTTCCCCCTATAAAGGCTACTGACTCCTGTTGGCTGAAACGTTGTCACGTTTAGTTTAAATTTATGTATTTCTTTGGAACTTTGGGATTGCAGACAAGTGTTTAACTCTCTGACTTGGCCCATGAGGGGCAGTAGCTAGGGCTCTGCCTCTAATTTGTGATTTTTAATTAAAAGGCATGAAGAGAGGTATTTTTCTGCCCTCTTAAGTAAGTCAGTCTGTCATGCATTTGCAGCTTTTTTTCCCCGTGACTGGCCATCTTGCAAGAAAATAGACAAGGAGATGTGTCATTGCAATAGGAATAAATGGTAAATGATGACATTAATAGGTAACCTTCCATTATTTACTTATGGCGTGAACCAGACCTGACACTTCTTTTTAAATGAGTGGTTTAAAAATATTGACTTACACAAGAAAATAAAAACAGAAAAATGTATCAAAGAATAAAATGTAATTGCTGTGATTTAGCTGGGAAAAGAGACCTTCTGTAAGAGAGAAATGTGATTTTGAACATAGAGGAAAAGCCAGGAATTAGTCTCAGGGAAGTTTTAATCCTTTTGTGGACGTATTTTCTGCCTAGCTTCCTGCAAAAACTAGGTTAATACACCCGCATGTTGTCAGAATGTAATTACTTCAAATGGAACTGAAGATTAAAAGTGCATATGCTGCATAGTATTAGCTTATTATTTGTTCACTCATTTGGCAGGGAACCGTTACTCTTTGTACCTTAACTACTGATCTTGCCATGCAACCCTTGGTAAGTCACTTTGTCTGTCCTATCATATTAAGTCCACCTTTCCTAAAGGAAGGAGGGAGCAGGGCTGGCCACCTTTCAAATGCAAGGGAAACTTCGTGGTGGAAAGTTATTCTGAAGTGCTAAATATTTTTAAAAGAAAGAAAACAGTGTAGCCTGATCTGTGATATTTTGGAGCTACAATTTCTCCCCCAGGTATGTATCCATATGCCAATTTTCAGTGTAAAGTAAATATTGCAAGTGACATGGCAGGTCACCTTTCCATGTTTCTTCCCTATAACTACCAGGCTGTGAACAATTTCTCTGGGAATATTTCATGGAAAGATCTTCAAGATCTGGATGCCTACAGAGGGAACATAATTTTTTCAGCATTTCTTATGAACCATTGAGCTACTCCATGCCACCAAGGAAACCAAACCCTGACTTTGACACTGTTGCCAAACCATTTAATTCTTCCATCAGATCCTAAATTACTGGAAGAGCAGACCCTTATCCTGAACTGCTGGCACCAGCTCCGTTTCTTTCAGGTGCTGAGATATGAGCTTTGGCATGGGTGAATGTCCTGAGGCACTCAGAGAAACCTCTGCATGAACACCGCAAACAGCATGCTTCCTCCTTGTATCTGAATATGGCTTCATTGAGTCTATTCCTTGCACATGTTACTGTAAGAGGATCCTCTAGCCTAGGGCCAACCTCCTTCAGTGCAGTTGGGATTATGGTGGAATGTCAGTGGTTTGCTGTAACATTCTTTCTGGGTCATGCAGGTGCTGCAGATCATTCTGCCTCCAGCTGCAGTCTTTGGCTTTTACCAAAGAGGTTCATTTGCGAACGGATGACCAAATTGAGGACAATTTAGTGCTTGCACTGAAGAGGTCTTGCATGCTGTGAAAGCTTCCTGTGTAACGCTCTCTTACCTTGTTCTGCAAAACCCACCACGCTGCCTTATTCCAAATTGCGAAGACCTCATCATAGCCCATTACTATCCTGGCTTCACCAACTGTTCCTTGGCACTGCATCCCCTGTCCAAGACATGACTCATGCCTACCAAACTCCGTTGTCACATAGTCTCAGTGGTTTATGTTGTCAGTCATAACCTGAGTGCCTGGGTATTTACAGTGCAGCAGACAAAGTCAATATACTAGGAATGAGTCATATTTAAATGTAGTTTGTTCTTGCTATGTAGAACACGCTGATTCTCCTTCACCAAGTGAACTGCAGCTCAATGACAAACAGCTGTTGCTGCCACATTTTAATTAAAATGGAAGTCTGGCCTGAAAAGTTCTCCAATCTTAATAGGCAACAATAACAATACTAAAGTGAAAAAACATGGGTAAGTTGGGAGGAGATAGGAGAAATAAATGTTGTCTGTACTATTGAAAATTTGCCTCTGCATTAATTCGTAGAGACCAGTTCAATTTTACTAGCTTCAGAATGATGGCAGGTTCCTTCGGAAAATGTCCAACCTTAAAAATCCTTTCAAGGTACAGATATATTGGGAGTGCTCTGATAATAGTGGTTATGTTGTCAGCTCTGCACTTGCTTGCATCATGCTGCAAATTCATCATTGTCCTCATGTTAATTAAAGACTATTCTCAGTTATCTCAAGTTTTTTGCAGTTATGTCTATAATAAAATAGGTGTGAGTCAAAATAAAGCCCTTCCTATACTTTTAGCCTTATTTTTGACTTCAGAAAGGGAAATCTCTTACTGGATTTGACTCTAGTAGTGATGTTGTTGGAGATAGATTTTACAGGGCTCCAGTACTGCAATTTCTTGTAGGCTATGAATACTCTGAAGATATTTCACATGTTCTGTTCTCCATGTTTTATTCCATTTCTCCATGTTCAGTGTCGGTGTCACTGCCTAGTTCTTATCCTGCCATGCTTTCCAGCTAGGGACATACTCTTTAAGCTAACGTTCTTGTTGATGAGGGCTTAATCCCCAGATAAAAGGCTGCGTGATGACTTCGTAGTCGATAGGAGCAGCTGTAGCAGAGCTGAATAGTAAGAATTCAGCCCCAGTGGATGTGAAGGAAGGTGGATTTCCGTTGTACCTTCTATCTTTTTGGGAAAAACAGTGTCTTCTTGCTAACGGACTCTCATGTGAAGGCCATTGCTTTAGCAGAAATTCTAAGTATTTATTTGATGTGGCTACAGGAGCTTTTCCTGTAAACTACTGATGACATTATATAACTGAAAAAGTATCAGAGCAAACCAGCACCACTAGAGACTTACAAAAAGGTCAGCAATAATGAATTAAGATAATTTATTTACAACTGGTCCTCTAGAACCTGTACTTATGCAACAAGGTTTTAGGGGAGATTTCTTTTAATTATCACCTTTGACGGCCGCTCTGTTTTCCCAGAAGTCTTCCTGTCTCCTCTGCCAGCTGCGTTCGCAGAATGAAGCTAACTCAGCAAGCTGAAGCCAGTTTCCCCCATGCAACTGGAAGTGCAGAAGTCTCATCCGCAGCCTGTTTGGAGATGCAACCAGACGTACAACGAAAGCAGCAGTGAGTACTTATTCACTGTGCCTCCATCTCCTCTTCCAACTTTATGAGCTGAAAGGTCTATTGCGAAACGTGTCCATCTTCCAGGGACCAACAAAGAGCAGGAGCAGGGACAGGTCTCCTCTGGAGACTTTGCACCCGTGTTGGCTGTGCTTCCTTTGGTGGCTTCGTCACTTCATAGAGCATAGACTTTGGGGGGCTATAACTCTGTGGTTTTGTTTGTATTTCTCTGACAACCGCGGTGTGGAGAGCTAGTCCTGGCTGAAACCTCCTTGATAATGGGTGTTGTATGAATAACAAAAGACTCTGTTGTAAATGTGTTGGATAAAATACAAATGTGCGGTATTTTGAAAGTTTTTTCGTCAAAAGAGCTTACCCCTAACCTATTGAAGAAGGTTTTTCATTGATTTAGTGGGCAATACATAACATTTATGTAGATGTTGATACATATAGTTTGGTTTGAAGCCAAACATGTCTCCAAAATACATTGCAAAACAGAGCAAGCCCTCAGCTGTATGCACTGGAAATTTAACTTCCAGAAACCCTCTGATTTCCTAAAGCGAGAAATTAGCAATAAACCCCCATAAATAAATAAAAAAAAGTCTTCCTCTCATATTAAAATAGTTATTATAAAGGATTTTTAATAAAATGGCCATAGAAATCGGCATGATCTGGGTCAAACATTTCTTTTTCTTTTTTTTTTTTTTTTTTTTTTTAAGAAGGGCCTTACCAGTTGGTATTTTTACAAACAAAAATAAAAAAAAAATGACATTTAAGAAATGAATATCTCTAATTCCTCAGAATTTCTGTGTTTTTTAAAGGAGATGGTAATACTTTTACCAACTTTTATTGTCAATCCTGAATTACGTTGTTTCACCTACATTAGTTGCGCACTGCATCTAGACTCACCAGCTGCCCACTGATAACTAGCCAAATAGCGAGGAGCAGTATAAACCATGGTATGAGAAAGGCAGTGAAATACAAAATGCCTACCCAAATTACATCTATTTATTCTCTGTAATCTTTGTGCCATGATCCAGAAGACTGATGATAATCCAGGAATAAATGTGTACCTTTTACACAACATTAACTTACTTTCTTCTAGCTTGTCAAACAGCTTTAAGATTTATTATGTGTTTATTGTATGCCTCACCAGTTTCTTTCCAACTGGGGGACTGCATATTTATTTTTACCTTCCACCTTTGAACATTGAATTTGGTTTAGTGAAGCATATTTGGTAATAGATTATAACACTACAAGACTGCAAATTCCATGCATTATTTGGAACAAAGGGACATGGGGAAACCAGGGGTGGAAATGCAAGGTAACAGAAAACTGCCACTGTGAGAAAAAGTTTTCCACTCTAGCAAGGATTAATATATTTTCACAGCATACTATGCATCAGGGCTGTAAAACTGAAGTTCCAGCTGTCTGGAAGGCTGCTTGTTTACCAGAGTTCTCTGTTTCAAATCTTTAGACAATTTTTGGCTATATACTTGTAGATAACTATTTTCTCATGTTTCTTCTCAATAGCTTACTGAGTTATTAGAGTGGCTGAAATTATCACAAAAGTTAAGCTAGATTATACTAATCAGTGGTTATAGAACAATTGATTTTTGATGAACTGTTAATGTGCCAGGTGCTTGGATTATTCCTCAATACTTGCTGCTTTCCCAGCTAGTGCTGTCCATTGAACATGGTATGCCTGGAAATGGAACTGAGCCAGCTTCCATCTCAGCTCTGTAGCACTGTTAATGGCTCTTTAAGTAAAATCTGTTCAATTTTTATTTAAAATGATTCCCGAATGGACACAGCTGGATTCTCCCTCACTGCACTGATACTCCTCTTCTGGGGCTGATTAAGTGCCCACTGTTAATCCTGTCATTAGAGATATACTGCATAAATGTGTACCTGTTGTCCTTTGCAAGTGCAAACTCCACAGTGAGTTGTGGCTAAGGATTATTCTATGCATTTTTGGGTGGATAAAACTATGTGTAGAGAAGTCGTGACTGCCCTAAAGGTCGTACCGTGAACGAACGACAGGCATTCTCCTTCTCATTCAGAGTTGTGTTCTGATTAGTGGCATGATAGTTGGGCAAAAGTAAACTGAAAAGGCACTCTACGCTTTTAGTGATTCCTTACAGTTTAACTGGGCGCATCCAGTTGAATATCCAGTCAAATAAACTTATATGTTTTGTGGCTACTTTTGTGACTGGAACAAAATTTTGCCATGTCTGTTTAAGTTTTTTTTTTGAACCAGCCATTTCCAAAGAAATTGGAAATATGGTGATACCTGGAACAGGGATAGGACTGTTTAGGTTTATGGTATGTGTGCCATAGGAAATTAATATTGCTAGATATCTTTTGATTAGCCAAGTAATCAAAAGTCCTCCCCAGCTGGCCAAACCCTGCTGTACTTTTCTTACTTGGAGCACTTTTAACAGATTTGAGCTGTTCTAATTGCAAATAGGCGTTGGTGGGCTCCTGTTGGATGCTGTGCTGTGCTCCCATACCATTTATCTGCAATGTCACTCAAATGCATTTCTTCTGGAAAATTTGGGTGTCAGGTCATACAGACTCAGAAAGGAGTAGGACATACTTGAAGACTAACAATTAAGAAGCAGACATAATTGCTGTCAAAATTATTTAGTTCTGACAAGGTTAGATACCATTTTAATTTCTCAGTTATCAACACAACACATGCAGCAACAACAAATTCCTCTGGCAATGGAAAAAAAAATCTTGACATTTTATCCACTACTGAGCATAACTAGGGGTGGGGGGAGAGCAATGAGTGATGATGCTATTTCTTTAAAGAGTTTTATAGTCTCCTAATGAAAATCCTGTACAGAAAGTTGTCACATTTCTTCTCTATAATTTGAGCCCGTTGCCCTCCATGTGTTCCTGAGAAGGAGCTGTACCACATTTCATACCCCAGGGAAAGGGAGGCGTAGCATAGGTTGCCAACGACAGCGCATCCAACAGCCAGCTATGTAGAAAGAAGAAACCAGAGATCTTTGGGGTTTTTTATTTTTCGTCTTAACTTTTATCCATTTATTATAACTTGCTCTGTCCTTGCAGACCAGGGTTCAATACTGTCCTGTAACAAAATTTAGTAGCATACTCATTTGTATCAGAGAATCAAATGAAGCATTTCCCTTCCATAAGTTACTGTGAAGGCAGACATATGGCCTGTATTTAAGAGCTGGGTAAATTCCTGAAGTAAGTGTTAAACAGAAAACCAGTGTAATAAGTGTATCACTCTTCTTTTTAATGCTAATACAGCTACAGATTTTTGCTCCTTTATGGGTTGTCATAAAGTGCAGTGATTGAATTATATTGTTTCCTATCACTTTTTCTTTAATTAATTCTGGATCAAATTCTGGTATATTTGTTAATTGTAGCAGCTTTCAGTTAAGGAAAGAGGTTGGGGAAATATTATTGTTAAAGCAATTTTGGATTAAAATGGGATTAATAGCTTTTATGAGAGAAGAATATAATGTGCCTTTGTGCATCTCGGTGTCAAAATGTCAATCTCATTGTGACATATTTCTCGGGGCAGTGTTTATTTATTGGCCATATCTAAATAAAGTCAGATTGAAGGCTTTAAATAAGTTGATTCTTCTTTTTGAATCTTTTAAAGATTCTGAATCACAGCTTGTAATTCTGCTACATTCTCTGCTGTGTTAAAGCATACCAGAGAACTGAAAGTGATTTTTAAAATTTACCAGAGCATCTGAAAACAGTGCTCAGTCATTTTAAGATCTTGTAAAGCCAGGCTGCTACAGTTGTCTGTCTGGGCAGTGAAGTTCCCTTACAGTACTAATTATCAGTATTAGCAGGGCTAACACATGCCTTGAATGCCCCTCGATGAATGTCAGGGTTACTACTAGAGATCAGCCCAGATCACTTAATTGGAAGCTAATCCTGGGTCATTCAGTCCTTCAGTCCATCTTCAGATCCAGCACATGGGTGTTGCACCACCAGGTGCAATAGGGCCCCTTACAAGGGTCCGTACCTAATCTACGGCAGGTTTTAGATTCAGCGATC
Source organism: Elanoides forficatus (assembly GCA_025311575.1). NCBI lineage: Eukaryota > Metazoa > Chordata > Aves > Accipitriformes > Accipitridae > Elanoides > Elanoides forficatus. Next base: position 23,206,967 of record JAOBAS010000033.1, read on the forward strand.
CATGGCTGCTGAATTTCATGAAATAGTCTGCTGGACTTCACTGTGAGCACATCCACTCAACACTGAACACTGATTATGTAAAGGTTATTTACCAACATCTTCCTCAGTAGCTAGGAACAGAAAACTTTCCAAGTTGAAGTATTACTGGTTTGATACTTGCAATAGTCTTACAGGGAACCGGGCAGTCTTACAGTAAAATTGTAGACTTTGCCTCTTACCCATTGGTGCCACCAGCATTGCGGAGTGGTCAGAGTGTCTAACAGCTCCTTCTGCTACCACCTCCATCGTGCTGCCAAAGAGGACTCGTGTTCGAGGCAGGTACGCCTGTCCCGTGGAGCTTAGCTGAACCCCCCCGACTGCTTTTGCAGGAACCTGACAGCTTTGTGCAGTTCTGAAAACAGCAGTTACCAGCGAATTTATAGATGGAAAACAGCGTTTTAATGATGACGCCTCAACACGTGTTGAAGAGAAGCAGTGTCCACGCTTGCCTCTCCCCAGGTGGTGGGAGCGCAGTGGTGGGCAGTTTCTAACACACAGCACAGGGCAGATGGAGATGTTCCTTGCCCAGTGAGACCTGCCCCGCAGGGGTGCAGGACAAGGCGGCTGGTTTGGCTAAGACAACCTCCCAGCTGAAAAAAGTGCTTTTGTGGCCACCTGGCCCAGGTTGTTGAGCGCTGTCAGCCTCCCGCAGAGCCAATGGACTTCGAACGTTCTCAGCCCTTCCTGGGCATATTTAGCATGCAAGATCAGACACCATGCGGAGCAACTTTAGGCTCAATAGAAAGCAAATAACTGATGCAAAGCCACTTTTATGGACTCTGTTCTGATTTTTATAGCTCTGGTGTAGAACAATTGGATTAACTCAGTCACTCTGTGGTTGCTCCCTTTCCCTGCAAATAAAACCAAAGCAAAATCCTGTTATACTTTTAAGAACAGGATTTTTAGTTGCAGTTTCAAATATATGTGACTAATATTTATAGGATTTTTTTAGTTTAGCTTTGTTTGTTAGTATGTTTATTTCTGAATTTGTTAGTCCTTAGTTTAGTCCTTGGTTAGTCCTTGGTTTCCTCACATGTTTTGTGGGATAGTGATACGCAAAATGCCTCACTATCTCTTACGATTAATGCTCTGGAGGAACCTGTTAATGGTTATGGAATTATTGCATGTTTGAAGGCTCTGACATAGCAGATAATTTCCCCCTACTTCCCATGCCCTGGCAGACACAAGATTTAGACTTGCTGACACTCCACAAGAAAAGCTCTCCTTATGAGGAGTCCCAGCGCTGGCCCGCAGAGCCGAGATGTTGCGATGGCGGGGATAAGCTTAAATAACCTCTCTGGCCATGGCCAGCTTATCTAAATGAAAACCCGAGTTACAAACCCTTTCGAGTCTTTCCCATCACTACTGCAACAGCCCATATTTAAAAAAGAAAATTAAATGTTTCAGTTTTCATTTTAAAGAGGGTGCAGGTACTTCAGCTCCAAAACATTAGGTGACAGATTCTTAAAAAACACTTCAGCATCCAAAAATGACATATTGCAAAATTCCACATTTTATTCAAAGTAAACCAAAACAATCAACCCCTTTCTGGTAGAAAATGGTGGAAATATCAATAAAGGTGTTAATTCTTGGATCCCCATTTTCTCTGGCCGTGCTCACTGTTCTACTTTTTCACTGCAAAGCTGGAGCAGCAGCACAGGGGAGTGCTGAACGGTCGGGTTAAGGTTGGTTTGGGAGACGACCAAACTCTGCTATTATGCGCAATGCCGCTCGATTTAGCCATGTGTAACTCTTGATCCGATGCCCGCGGGAGCCGGTGGGAGCTCTGATGGGCATCAGCTCGCCCTGCAGCCTCGCCAGTGGCTGCTGGCCAGATAATTTGCCACGAACCTTCACGCTCTGGTGCAAAGCGGGAGGTAGTGCTGCTGCGGCATCTGTGGAAGGTACCGGCGCGTGGCAGGGGAGCCACCCCACGTACACGCAGATCGTACTAGGAAAATAATTACAAGAGTATGTTTTTAATGTGAATCAAAGTTATGTTATTTTCAGACTTGTCTGGGGCATAAATTGGAAATCAAACACCCAACAAGTTTGTTAAATCCCTGCTGAAAGTCTCCAAGCTTAATTTAGTCAACATTCTGAATTAATTTTCCTATTAATTGGATGCTTTCTTAAATGTACAGGGAAAATTTTTTCACTGATAAGATTGTTCTGTGAACCGTTCCTAATGAGCTGCTGTGTCATTCCCTTATGCGTCCTATTTGTCTTGTTTAGATGGCTTCAGTTTTAAGTATTCCAGTCTTTTACTGCCTGCGAAGAGTTTGTTTTAACTGGGAGCTTCAAATAAATTTTAAAAGCTCTTAGAAAGCAAAATGTTTTATTTATTTATTTAAATTGGCTTTTTTTTGAAGTGAGTAGATATACAAACTATTTTAACTTCTTTTATCTATTAGTGTAAGGTTTATAATCTGAATTTCATTTTCGATATGTGTCCTTGGTTTGTTCCCCAAAGCCTTTTCTTTCTTGCCCCTGAGAACATACTTGAAGTCTGTAGGGGTTTCGGAGGCCTGGCTGCTCTAGGACCACTCGTGGGTCTGGCTGTAAGGTAGGACTTCAGACTTTAAATCTGCAGAGCAGTTTTCTTCCCTGGACAAAATAACCTGCTTCATCAGAGAATCCTCTTGGTTTTGAGCATACAGTTCACTAGGGCTTCTGTCAGTGTAGTGATGACCTAAAAGAATAATTGTCCTAATCAGTTTTATTATATTGATGATATAAATTTTTTTATTTCCTGTTTAAATCTGGCCACAGTAAAAATAAAGTCCTGCTTATGTTGAAAACTGGTTTCTTTGATTATACTGACATAGCTAAAGCACTATAACCTCCATACTCTGCACGCAACTGTGTTGGCATTAACGTGCCTTTCTGGATAATTGTTGCCACTCAGAAATGGAGTAGCTATCGCATTACTGTTGAAGGAACTGTTATGCCTAAATAGTTGTCTATAGTGTTATAAACGCATTAGACCCTCGTTTGTTTGTTTGTGTAGCTTCGTGTAGATATATCAGTATAATTTTCAATTTCAGCTCAGGCCCTTCAGAACTTTTCCTGTTGGTGGCAGAATCAAGTGATTTATACGTAGCAAAGGCAGATCTTTACACCTTGTTCTGCAGCAGGTACCATGCGGTGACGAGTCCCATAGCATCACTGAAGCTCTGCACAGCAGCCTAGCAGTGGGTTATGGCATCTCTGCCTGGATGGCAGCTCTAGATTCCTTTCACCACAGTAAAATGCTCATGTGGATATGAAAAATATTTATAACCTCTTGGAAAC
>JAOBAS010000033.1:23210536-23232101 GCA_025311575.1 Elanoides forficatus
TGGGAGTTCTGAGAGTCTCATAAATCTTCTTAGAGAATAGCATAACATTGGTTTTGTGCCCTTGCTCTCTACTCAACCCATTTTGTGAGAAAAGGTCAGACTCTTGCTCAGTGGTGTCTTGATTTTCACTGGATACTGTAGCATCTCCCGTCTCTCTTTTAAACCACAGTTCTGGAGAAAACCACTGTTCTGCAGTTCATGCCCGTGGGTGCAGGCGGGGGCTCAGCACACCGCTCACCCCCCCGGTGCCGGTGGGTGCCCTGGGTGGTGATGCCCAGGCTGGCTGGGGGACTACCGACAGCATATTTTCTCTCACTGAGACTCTCCTCTGCCTCTATAAATTTCGATTAGAGATTTTCAGCTTCCCAGTATATTCTAAGGAATTGAGTAAATTAGAAAAAGTATTGAAGCAAGAGCTTTTCTCTCCCCTTGATCAGGTAATGCTATACTCTGTATTTAATTGAGGAAAGAAGAACTTTCACAACCCAGTGATTCCACTTTTTATTCTTTTTACACTATGAAGTATCATAATATTGTTTAATAGCGTCATACTTATATTTCACGGTCTAATCCACTTTTCTGTTCCCATTGTATTTTATATAGTTTGAAGTCTTAGAGTCTAGAGTATGTGCCCACGAGCAGGCTTCTTCCTGCGCCTTGCGAATAAAGCAGCGTTCAGGCATTCATTAGGATTTTTTTTTTTTAACTGAAACAGGCCAAACTTTGTGCTGTAAAGGATTATAATGTCCTGTGCATAATGTACATTTTCTTGCCTTTTCCATTATCTACTCCACAGCATACCACATTTGTCACTGGTTTTCTTTCCTTCTGGCTTAATGAGAATCTCAGGTTGTAGAATGTGCTGTTTCTGTCCTTTGTGTCTAATCTGTGCCCTCTATTTCTCTCCTCCTTTTGGAGATAAAACTGCATTTTGCTGCTGTTGCAGTTCCAGACGAATTTGATCAAGATAGAGGAACTGACTCATCACCTTTTCTTGAATCTTTAGGAATGGTACTGGCACACGTGTCCTGGAGGAGACGGGATCAGCATCGTGCAGTGTCTGGTTGGATTGCTAAGAGACGACAAGGGGTTTTACTGTTGTTTTCACCCACACTCTGCTGAGGCTCTTTTGGATCCTGATTCTCTTGATTTTATCTTCTGTAAACAGAGAGGGAAGGAAAAAACTAAGCTGGTGACTCTGGGAAATTTTAGAAAGAGTACTGGAGAAGGAGAATGTCATAAAGTGTAATGCTTCCCCCAGTGTGTACCATGCATAACATACCGGTATTGCTCTCTCAAGGGAATTGTCTTGGGACCTGTGTTTAATTTTCTGTCCCACGTGATGCTGGACCCCTTTACATGAGTTGCTATATGTACCACTTTTGTTCTGGCATAGTAACAGGGCTCATAACTCCAGCTTAATAATTTGCCTCGTAATTCAACTGAGATCAATGATAGATTTCTACAGGCCGTTCAGTCACAGTAGGGCAGGATGAAGTGGAGTTTAAATTGAGATGTTAACCTGTAGAAAGTGTTGCTTTAACAAGCAGGGCCACTTATTTAATCCAAATGCCATGGTTGTATACAAGATGTGGTGGCAAAGGTCAGCATGGATTGCAAGGGAATTGAATTTCTGCAGTGATTGTTTTTGCAGCAAGCCTTATCAAATAGGCTCTTTTTTATATGGTTGTAAACAACACATTCTCCTCTTATTTTCAGCATCAGTTCACTGGCTGTTATTTCCTTGGGGTCTCATCGGCCCTTTTCCTTGTTGGTCATTACAGAAGTTTGGGAAGGGAAGAGCTTTCTACAAAGGAGCACAGAAAATTTTGTGCGCTGCTTTGGTCCAGCACCTCTTAAGAATAAGGAAAATTGAATCTTACCTAGGACTCGCAGCGATAGTTTGCCGTAGCGAAGAGGTGCGTTTGCTCTGGGGCGCATGCAGATCTACCTCCTTGTACTGCAAATGAGAGGAGTTTTGAGGACTTTCTGCAGCATTTCCCAGCCAGGCATTAGCCACCCGTTTGCTTTCGCCCGGCGCTGTGTCCGAGCCTGCCCCAGCCCCGAGCGAGGCGAGGAGCTTGCTGCTGCGAGGGTGCGGGTGGCCCAGGAGGGGCCGGCTCCGTCCTCGCTTCGTGTGCTAAACCGTACCTACGCGGGCGCAGAAATATGGGAAAGTCTTTTGCAGGCGTGTTCAGAATTGCCCTCTGAATTCAGAACTGGCACCTGAATTTTAATTTTTGCCCTTTCTTGTGCCAGAGGGCACCAGAAAATTTTTAACTGGTTTGGATTCTGATCTTCCTAGCCTAACTGGTATGTTTAAATCCAAATAACTAGAAATCCATCTTTAATAGGTGGTCTGTAATTTCTTTTTTATCCCATGTACAGTTTGCTTTACTGCTCCTCACAATAGTTATTGTGCCCATACTGCCACAACACTTGGTTTATGTCTTTTTTCTATATTCCCTTAAGCCTCGTCTCCGCTCGTCTATTTTTATAAATTACTGAAATGATAGTTTTTATATCCAGCGCTGCACTTTGGCAAGGTGGGCTGGAGGAGTTTTTGAGCATGATGATATTTTTCTGTGAAGGTTCAGTCTCCTATGTTTTAATTAATGCTCAGGCCAGGTAAGTGTTTTGTTTTTTTCCTGGAAAACAGCATTTGTTCTAGCAGTGCTGATCTGTGCACCACTGTTGCTATGCAGCAAGCTCAACTTCAGATTTTTTCAGATTTTGTTTTCAGCAAACTCCCCCAAATCCAAAGACTTTTCTTTTGTTTGTTTTGCTTTACTGGGTCAATGTTTAAGGCTGCAATCTATGCTATTGCAAGATAATTTAAAAAATGATGCTTCCCACCCATTGCAAAGAATCCAGCAAAATAAATTGTCTGTGCAGAGGGGAATTTTGAAAGGAAAAGGAAAAGCTGTTGTGTTATGCAAAAGAATTTTCTTGTTTCTTTCAACTATGTCTCTTGAGATTATAATTCTTTGACTCTATTTTTATCATTCAAGCTAGTGGAAGATATGATTCCTTTACTTCAGTTTGTCGCATAGGTAAATACTATTTTTATTTTTTTTAAAGCAAAATGAGGATGCAGAGTAAATGTAACAGTCCTCTGAGAGTAAAATGGATAGCTTTAAAATGCATGCATAGTTTTCTTACATTCATAATATTGCTATTAACATTATTTTTTAATTTCTGAATTCTGTTTTTTTTAAATTTATTTATTTTTAATTTTTTTTTTTAATTTAATGGTAACTTTTTTATTTGAACAGATGGAGTTGTATAATGTAAAGGCAATCAATTCTCATACAAAAAATGATAAATGAAGAACAGGCAGAAACTGTAAGCGTTTTACGTCTATAAGGAGTTTTAACATATTTATCCAGGGAATTTTTACAGGTCATATTGGGACATGTTTCCTTAAGCAGCTCCATGAAGGAGAAGACCAAAGTCCCTAGCCTGAAGAGTGCACTATCTGATTTTACCGGCGATGTGATAAGATGGGAGGTGACAACTGGGCTTTGGGGACTGGGTGCAGCAAAGAGGGTCAGGTCTGGTCTGAGCCACGATCTTTCTTTCTGAAATTGGGAAGCAAATCATTTACTTTACTCAAGCAATCAACAGGGCAAATGTCATTAACTTTACCTGAATATTAATGCTAGTAATGCTTTATTCTACTTGTAGGAGGGAACAGTATTTGAAGGAAATTTCCTGCTGAGGTTAGAACAAATGAATAAATGTGAGCTCTGCATGTGTGTGTGTGTGTGTGTGTGTGCGTGCATGTGCAACATTTAACTAACTCTGGCACAGCGAAACCCAAAACAAACAGCCTGGAGACTTTAATCTAAATGCCATTTATGCTAGTAGTGTAATCTGAAGCTAGTAAATACATTCACAATAAAGGTCTGCACCTAGGAAGTTTGCTATGAACTTTTGACTCATCTTTGCAAAAATATTACCTGTGTACAGTTGAGCATGTTTTGCATTTTATATCTGAAATTCAAAATTCATACCTGGCTTCAGTGCAGAACAATGTGAAAAGGTGATGAAGATTTCAGTGGTGTTATACAGACTGTCTTGTTCGAAACGTGTGGAGACTACAACTTCTGGCAATCTAAATCAAAAGCTATGTCCCAATGCCCTATTAATAAAACAATTTCCACTGCCAAGTATTTCCATTGAGTTTGTTTTGTTGAGGCTGAGAAGCTAGAATTGGAAATCACACCTAATTTTCCCCATTTTGTTAAGTAACTAAGGATATATTTTATATATGATTCTTAGTGTCACATTTTTTGTCTCAGCTCAACGTCCTCAGGGTTTGGAGCCTTTGATGTCGTTACATATTGTACATATCACAGAGCCTTTGTCTTAGAGGAGAATTTCTGCCTGACAGACACACACACACACACACACACTCACATATGTGCATTGTCAAAATATTATATGCCAGCCTAAATTATTTGGTAGCAATAGGAAAAACACCTGCTTCCTGAGAACATTTCTTCCTTCCAATTATCCGCAGGAATTTTTTTGGAGATGTATTATTTAAAATGGTAATGACAACCTGATGTAAAAAATAGGTTATTTTTGATTCTTCTTGTTCCACTACTTGACGTTAGGGTACATTGTTCTGATTCCCATTTCATTCTGTGCAAATGACTTTCAGAAGGTGAAGTGAATATATCCTGTTCTTTATCCATTACATCCATGTAGTATATGATATGCAAAACCTTTTAGGACTTACTGTGCAGCAAATGTTGCTTTTTAATTATATACATATAAAATATGCAAAAAGATAAAGTCGACATGAGCAAAGAGAGAGCAGGAACACGATATATGTATCTTGAAACCATTGTGCTTTTAAGTGCAGTGGTAATTTTTGAAAATGAATTATAATATTTGGAGGTGCATTTTAAATAGCTCGAAAACTTTGGGACTTCAGATTGTTAGTCAGCACTGTTCTTAAAAGGTACTTTTCTGTATGGCTGTCTAAATAGTTAGTATGTAATTGTATTTGTTATATGTGTCTGTCTAATGAGATATATAACTTCTTTAGATATATAACTATCATATGCAAAGCATTTTAAATTCTTACTTGTAGGTTTTAATAGTAGTTGCTGCTTAGCAGTATTTTTGAGTTGAGAATACCGATCCCTTTTACAACATTATGATCTATGTAAACTGAAATACATGAAGAGGGGCACTCTTTTCCTCTTCTTGCACATCTTTGCAAATATAATCCAAGGAGGGCAGGAGCGTGAATTAGCCAAGAGGCTTTTTTCTATCGTCTGCGTTGGGGCATGTCAGATAGAGGGCTTCTGCCAAAATAATCATTATCCGTTGGTATGAAGGGTGGGAATAGGGCGGCGATGCTCGGGACCAAGCCCGACCGTGTCCGAGGCAGGAGGAGCCATCCGTCAGGCTGAGAGTGACCAGCGGCAGGACACGCAGGAGGTGTCGGGGTGGGCAGTGGAGCTTCCCAGAGGCGGTTTTGGGGGCTGGGCTCCCACAGACAGATGGCCTTATCTCGGGGGGCGGTCGGGAACCGGCGAGGTCGACGGGAGAAAAGCTGACGCCGAGCTCCACCAGGCAAAACCGTGCCCGAGAGGGATCGGGCTTCTGGCTTCGGCTGTCACCCTCAGCTCAGCTGTGCCAGGCCAGGGTTTTGTGGGGACTGCTGCACTGTGGGAAGCTTCAGATGTTTTAAGACATTTCCATTTACTTGTTTCTTTACGGGACACCTCAACAGACCGAATGACATTCAATTAACTCTGGAGTTTTCCTTGTCCAGAAGGAAAGCAGTTGCAAAGCAGAGCTTGCATGAAGAGAGGGGATGGAAGCAGCTCCTGCTTGCTAGTGGGAATGTAGATGTTTTTATGACATCTGGTGGTCACAAAATCACTACTACTGCAAGTGAAAATGGCAGTTCGAAACCTTCTGGAGAAAATTCTTCCTTTTAAGAGGCATATACTTATATATATATGTATATACACCTTAGATATATACATACACACACATATATGTTTATTGTATTGGACTTCTATGTTCCCTACCATCTGTTGCTTCAGGCCTTTTGCATATTTATTATACAGAGTTAAAGATGATAATATTTTTTAGAAAAAAAGCTATAAAACATTAAAGATGGGGAAGAAAGGAATCTTTATTTAGCCAGGAAATTTAATTGCAGTTAGTGTAAAATATGTTGGCATAATGATTACATAATTTGGCCCATGTTGAACAACACTTGAAATTACACCACATATTTTCACCCTCAGCTTTCACTGCATTCAGCCCAACAGCATCAGTTATGTTGCTCCTGTGCCTTTGTATTCATTATTCTAAGAGTTTTAAACCAACCAAAAGGGATTTTCAGTGTACGCTGCAGGCGTTGGGAGGGGGATATGGCAGGCTTTATTTGTTTTATTACTAGCCCTAGGAAAAACATGCTTGTTACTGCACAATATGACGTCGTGTAACAGTAGCATTGGATATGGGGGCAATTACTGAGTTGGCTGTTGTAATTAAAAATATCGTGCTTTTTACAAAATAACTACTACAAATCTAGAGACTTTGTAACACTCATCAGCTTTTTTTAGACAAATGATATTGCTGGCTCTTGCCTGACCTAAATTATTACGAGAGTGAGAAATGCAAAAAACCAAGTTAAATTCCTCTTTAGCAGAAATTTCAGGCAATGGACATTTTTCCATGAATATTTCATACAAAGATATAAATAATTCTGTTGGATTTTGAAGATCAGAAAGTGACTACTTGGATGATGTAGCGCGTTTATGTAAGCCTTATCGCTTTGTGCATGCTGTAAGAGACCTATTCATTCATGGAATTCAAGTCACGTGTGGGTAAATTTGACATTTTTCCTAAATTTCTTTTAAATAGCTATTTGTTTTGATTGCTTAAGACTGGAATAGACAAATATAGCACCATCATTCACCTCCGCTGTTACCTGAGAGCTGCGCACACAGAAATGTTTTTCACAAAGCTTTTGCATTTTAAGAATGTTTTATTCATTATTCTAATACTAGTGCTGAATATATTGTGCTCATAAAATACATGTTTGTTAGATTACTGAAGTGTAGGTCTCTCCGAACCTTCATTCAAATATAAAAATCAGCTTCACTTGATTGAATTTGCCTCCTTCTGAACTGATTTGTATGGGTTTTTTCTGTAAATGGTGGTAATCTCTTCATATTAACCAGGGGGAAAAAAAAAGAAAGAACTACGATTGTTTTTTCTTTGTGTCACAGTCCTTGCAATTTAGGCAGAGAATTGTTATCCATCTAATAAAAAAGTAGATTTCTTTATCATGAAGAAAAAACTTGAAAAGGTGCTCAGTTTCACCATAAAACACTAACCAAGAAGAAAACCCTAGTACCTGAAATTTTTTTATAGGAGGAAAGAACTCCTGATTCTTGAGATGCTGCTTACCATAAGCATAACTGTTAGTTACAGCCCTTTCTGCATGCCCAGTTCCTCCCTGAATTCTCCAAAAATCACATTAACACCAGCTTCCTCTGCTTCTCATGTCTCTTCCTCCTCTCTTCCGTTTGAAGGATGGACTTTCTGGCAAACAAAGGGAATCATAAAAACATCTAAAGAGCTTGTTCCTTAAATCCCACCGAAAACAACTGCAAGCCGAACATCAAAGAGCACAAACCAAATATTGCTGTATTAGAGTCTCCTGTGCAATGGGAGTTTTTTTTACTGTGTGCAATACGCTTATCCCGCAAATCCTGAAACGCCTCTAGGACAACAAGCAGAACAACTCTCTACCTGTCAGCATTCCCTCCTACTCAAACATCGGAGAGGAAAGTCGACCTCGTGGCATCCTCCGAGGTGCACACCGACACCCACGGCTCACGGAGGGACTGGCGGCCCCTTCCTGGCTCCGGGCAGGTCCTACGCGAGCATCCCTCCGCTCTCCCTGCAGAAGGACCAGCCGTCGCTTGGGGATCCAGGTCCCAGCTCATTTACAGCTTTGTGAGTCCTGCCGAACCTGCCAAAAGCAAGCCTGCGAGCGGGAATAGCAGTGTTCTTCAGGCACCACATGGTCTCAGTCTCAAAGAGACCGGGTACATCCCACCCGGCTTTACGCGGGAGGGAAGGTTGCAGCGTGTCCCGTGGCGAGGGTTCGCTCCTGGGGCGACAGCCTCCACCCCGCAGAGCTGCTGGGGTCTGGAATCAACGGAGCGGAGACCTCGGGTCCCGCAGGTCAACGGAGGTCTTACTCAGCAGGTTCTGCTTTTAACCTTCATCTGCACTGCATGTTATTAAAGTCATCTTTCATCATTGAAAATACTAGCAACGGAATACTTACAGACATAGTTTAGTTCTTCTGTCTTCTTCTTCTTTCTGATATGTGTTATTTGTTCCAATCACATCCTGCTTTTCTATGTGTAATTTTTCAGAAATTGGAATGGTCATTCAGTTAACCCCACCCCCCCCCCCCTTAGATTTTTCCCTCTGTTTTACCATGGTAAAACTAGGATTCTTCATAACATTTCCAAGCTGCATTTCATTATCCTTTTTCAAAATTTATATAATCTCTTTTGTAATGCCAAATATGCTACTAGTACTTTTCTGTTTCTCTTCTCTTTACAGCTAGGCTTATAGTATGACAGAAGATGTTACTTGCATACTGATTTGATAGATACCACAAAACAAGGACAAAGGAAAATGAGTTAGCAAGCCAAGCAAATTTACCTGGCCAGAACCAAGAAGGTAATTTATATGAAACAAAATTCAAATAGGTGGGAAAGTACGTAAGATAGCAATGAAATATGCCATGAGGTATTTGGATGAAACACTGAGATCAGGTGGAAAGAGTCCATCCACTCAGGTTAGAGTCCAGAGAAGCTACTGCCAGGTTCTCCCAAAGTGACAAGAAGAAAGCAGGAAAGCTGATACACTGGAAACACTATCCCCTTTGACTAAAATTTTTTTGATTTATTGCTGTTGTCATCCATGCCTCTCCCCTAACTCTTTTGCAGCTGGTGTGTAATTGCATTGCTGTGGAATTTGCCCGAATTTCATTCTTTCAAAGTTTTTCTGCTTTACGTTTGGTCAACATTTAGAGCTTTGCAAAGCGGTTCCTTATAGATGTGGATTTTTTCAAAGACAAGAATCTGCTTCATCGAATATTAAATAGCACACAGGCTAACAAGCTGCCAGCACGTGGTAGAGCTTTCTGCCATGGTGTGGCTGAAACACAAGGCTGAAAGGTCTGAATAAGGTTGGGACTAAACCACAGTGGATGTCTCCTGGACCTTATTTAGGAAGTACAGAGAGACATAAATAAAATGGAGCTAAAAGGACCTTCCCAAATTCGTAATACGAAAGATTGGCATCATGTCTAAGGATGCCTGCATACAAATAAATTGGATTAGAGCGATGCGACATTGCTTTCACCATGAAAGTATCCTATCGCAAATTATTTTAAGATACTTTCAAAATAGAGTGGAATTAAAATACTGGTTTTAAACTATGCAGCGAAAAGGTGCTGGGCTTCTTGCACAATCATTTTTATTGGTTTTTATAGTCCTTCTCCAGCCTCAGTCGTTTAGCAGTTCCATTTCCTGAAATACCAGCAGTAATGCTCTCCAGTCTTTGCCTGCACGGATACTTGCTGTGATAAGATCTTTTCATTCCTCCAAATAACTCCAGTCAAACCCTTCATCGGTTTCTCACTATTTTGGTACAGATGTACCCTAAACTGTATTTTTTAGACAGTATATTAGCTGTTAGCCATAGCTGCAGACATTTGTCCATCTCCCAGTGCCAACATCACTTGCTGTGAGTTTTGCAGGCTGAGAGGTTTTTAATTTACCGTAGTATTTCATATTCCATACTTTCTGTTTTGTACCTTGACATTTAACTATTATTGACCCCTGGCAGCATAAGGTTTCGAATGGCAGGAGAAACTTAATGAAGCACTTTACATGTCAGTCATAAAATGAGGAAGAATGTTTGACTGCTGCTGTTCTGAATCTGGACTTATTTTCATTTATATCTCTTATAGCCAAAGGTAACACTGCAATGGATTCTTTTCTTGCTTTTATAAATTGAATATCCACTTTTCTTCTAGGTTCCCTCAGGAACCTGTGAGTGAAATTGTTTCCTGTCCCGCAACATACTTCAGAAACTTTCCATTCCCGAATTGAGGTGAGTGTTTTTGTTTCTTTATTGTTGCTTTTTCTGAAAGTAATATGTTCCATTTCTGGTCATTTCAAAGCACTTTGATTTGTATCAAGTTTGAGTTTCAACTTTTTTCTTTACATTTCAAAATGAAGAGTATTTTTCAGCTTTGTGTTCTGTTAGTTCAGGAAGTTTTTTATATCAGCCTTTTCACATAAACAGTATTAGTTGGGCATATTGTATTTTTAAATGAGAATATTTGATAGAAAAAGTTGCAGCCATTTCTTGTACTTAACCTTTCTCTGATATGTGAGGACCATAGCGTCTTCATCTGTGAGGCTATTTTCCTTTGACTCTCAAACCTTTCCAGCTAATTTTGACATCTAAAATGAGTTTCAAATTCTTTTTGCACCCTTATTTTTCCCTTTTGTCTGTTCCAGCTTCTCCTGTCTTTCATTTCTGGGCGTTTTCTGGATTTGCCTCTTGTCCTGCGAAATCTGCTGGGGCAGACACAAGCTGCAAGTGCACCTAAACACCCTTCCTACTTCTGGGTTCTTCAATATGCAACTGCAGCCAGCTGGCGAAGCACGCATTGCTTAGCTCTTTTAATAACGTCTTAATAACTTTTCAACCTATTTGTAAGGGCAATTGTGGTGTACTCGCTGCTATGAGTAAATCTGATGCTTTCGATAACAACCATGAAATCTTTGAGGCAAATAATGTAAGGCACAGTAGTCAGCAGTTCTGCTTTTGCAGCTTGATAACTGGAAATTATTTCTTGGGAGGTTTTATTTGTTTTTAATTAAAAGCTGTGTGTTTCTTACCTGTATATACTCAAGAATATCTTTTGATATAGGCAATTAAGGAGATTAATCTTTAACCGCTGCATAAGAAATTTCCAGAGTGAATGTATGAAAGAGTTAATTGTAATTATTTCAACACCCCAGACTTGCCCTGTCTCCTGCAGAGACCATGCATTACCTTCTGCAAAGTGCATCACATGCGGCAGCACTCTGAGAGCCCCAGTCGCAGGGGACTGCTGGGGAAACTGGTACTACAGACGGTGGTTAGGGCTGTAACTGAACAGTCCTGTCGCTATGAGGTGGGGGTGTTGCATGGGATGATGCTGTGGTTTGTATTTTCTGGAAATGCTTTGTATTCACAATGTGAAATTGCCTCATTTTCTGTAGCCTGCCTCAGTGCTTAGCTCGGTGGTCCTTGTTTTGCCTTTCATTTCCTCTTCCCAGTATGCTATTTGGCATTTTACTGAATGTCATTTTTTATCCCATTTCATTCTTCCAACTTCAGACAATTGGGTTCTGCTTGTGCTTTTTCGGTGTGAGGCCACCCTGGGTTTTACCGGCATACTGAATAATGGATTGGGTTTATTTCAGCATACTGAATAATAGATTGGGTTTATTTGGTTTAATCTTGACCAGAAGTCTGTTTTGGCTTTTATTGTCTGTCTTTTTTATTGTTTTGTTTTCTGAAGCATGCAATGGGATGTTTTAAATCATCCCTTCTAGTGTTTTTCTGTGTATCAAAGTATCAAAAACTTGTCTACAGCTTTCCCTGGTCTTCTTACCACTTCTCCTCACTCTTCTGGGTTCTAACCCATTCCACAAGGTTTTAAAGCCAATTACTAATGGCTCTTAAGTTCACCAGGATGAATTTTACTATGCCTTGATGAGTTGCATGCTTTTAATTTCCCTAAGTGTTCTTTGAACTATATTTTTTTCCCTAGACCTTTCTCTGCTGATGCTAACGCAGTGCATACCTGATGTCCAAGGACAGAGGCAAGTCGGGCACCGACAGCTTCTTTACTCTTTTTGTTTTATTTGCATTATTTGCTCTCCTTTCTTGTTGAGGATCTAAAACATCCTCCATCTTCCATGTGTAATGGGCTGGTAGAGCCTTTGCTTGCCCTACCTCCTTTGGCTCTTTAGCCCTTTTGATTTTCCTCTCTATATACCGGAGGAAAACTGTCAAGGTTCAGAAGCCTTTTTAATGACTTTTTGAAGCAACCCCCTTAAAAAAGAAAAGTTAATCACTCCCAACTGCCAATACAATGCACTTTAATAGCTGTCAGAGGAGTTCTTTTCCTGACCTGGAGGAACTGTTCTTTCTCTCCGTGTCAGTATTTTTTTTCCATAAAATTGCCCTGTTACGAAGAGAATCATCCATGATATAGTTTGTGTGGGTCTTCAGTGACACAATATTTCAGTGGTGTTCTTTCTGGGAAATACACATTAAACTTTCAGAAAGTACAGCTTAAAGAGCATTTCCCCCTCCCTTCAAAAAAGAAGAAAAAAGAAGAAATTGTTCAAAATTTGGAGCACAGCCTCTGCCAACTAATTCTCGTAATTTAAAAACAAACAAACAAACAAAGGTGAAATTTTCAGGCTTTGAGTTCTACACAAAAGAAGAAATATCTGCGGTTAATTTCAGAATGTCAGAAATCATCATCATTTCTTCTTCCAGTGAGGGTGCACACTGAAACCTAATGCCTGGTTCGGTTTGTGTGTGCTTGGAAGCGTCCCAAGGGCTGCCAGCTTCTGCTGAGGAAGCTGGAAACCCATGTGCTCATCATTTAACACTACTGAGCTGCATGTTTCATTTGCCCCATCATATTTCAGGTACATACTATGTACTACATGAAACTACTAAACTCTGCACTACTAAAACTATGTCGTTTTAAAGCTACAAATTGCCACAGACTTTATTTCGCCTTTCTCACTGAGAGCGAGCTGGATGTACGGAGAGGGTAAAGCAGCGAGGCCAGCTAAGCTGCCTGTGGCTTTTGTCAGTTTATTATACTTTAACACAAGAGCTCGAAGCTACAAAGCACAAACCTTTCCCCTACGCCAAACTTTGTAAATATTCAGAAGTATGCTAATCTAGATATTTACAGGCTGCTGCTTTGGCTGTTTTCCATTTTTTTTTCCTAATACACAGAGCTCTGTTAAAAGGTTGGCAAACTATTAAACAGCTCAAAGAAATTACCAGTTTTCCTTGCTCTCAATCATCTGTTAATTCTTTTCCTTTTGAGAAGTGCAAAATTTTCTCCTCTACCTGCCAGGCTCTGTGTAATTAATGCTGTCTTCCTGTTCTCCCAGTTCCTACACCTATTCCTTCCCATCTCTCCATGACACCGTTTCCTTTGCAAGTTTGAAGAAACCGATTATTCTGCTAAAAAGGCAAAAAATTTCAAACTACTTTTCGTGTGAGAGCAGAAACACCAGCTGCAGTTTTGCTTGAAAACTGCTGCATAATTTTCTGAGAGTGGATTTAAACTCATGGATTCCGGATCTCTCTGGGAGCTGGACCCTGCTCCAGCCCCTTTGGGGTCTGCGAAGGGGAACGTGGCCCCAGCCCGGTCCCCGGAGTTGGGGACGGAGCCCACCTCCCCGCCGCTCTCCCGGAGGAGGCAGCTCACATTCCTCTCTACCCATGAAACTGCACGTCCTGGAAAAGGAGGGTGGAAGAGTAAAAGCATTCCTGGTCTTGCTGATGCGGAATGGGAGTGTGTAGGGGAGTGGAAGGGACACTTCATGGGTGATTTTTGAGTTTGGTTGTTGTGGACCTCCCTGCTGCCGTGCAGTCAGCAAGGGACCTGACACTTTTTCCCAGAAAATTTAGGGGAACACCGTAACTGGTGTCTTCATGCGCACGGACACATATCCAACATGGTTAAAAACCTGCCTTAAGTCAGTAATGAGACAAGCTTGATATTCAAAATCTAAGATGAAAGAGTACATCTACATTGTAAGAGAAATCTTTCTGCCGTCACTCAAGCAAAATTTGTTGCAGGATTTGGTGAAAACATTTGCATTACTGAACCAGATGTCAGCCAGCATCTAACTGAGTTTCTCTACAAATTATCACAAGGCTTTTTTTTTCTTTCCCCCTCAGAGACAAACCTAAATGTTAAAAAGGCTAATCTGTAGGTAGGTAATACAACATTCCTTACACTTAAATACCATGTGTGTGCAGAATAATTAACTGTGATCCTTGTTTTAATAACAGGATGAGTGCACTTTGGGAGAAGGTAATGCCAGTGGTGGTCGAAGCATACCAATCTGTTATCTAAAATATATGTCTTTTGGCTAAAAGCTACTGTCTGTCTGATGGGAGGTTAATGGTTCAATTGGTTTGGATATTTCAAAAGTGTATCCTCTTTTCCTGGAGTTTAAATAGGGTTGAGATGTACCCCAACTTTTAAGAACTGGTGAATATAACATGGTACTGAAAACATAACAGCCTATTGAGAGGGGAGTTACTTTGCTGTATTCTTCAGGTTTTTTACACTTCTTGCAGGTTTATAAACGTAAACCAAACATCCACTCTTTTAGATTTTGCAGCCAGTTGCCATGGTTGTGTCTCTTTTGCATTTTTGCTGGAGGATTGTGGCAGGGAAAGCCGCCACTGTAGAAGGAAGGAGATTAGTCGCAACTTTTGGGGCTGCACTGTCTCACGGCAACGTCTCCTTTCTACAAGCTTGCTCATTTTGACCTTCCTGGTCCAGCTTTCTGCTGTTACGTAGCAAGAGAATTTCTAAATCAGCTTTTGCATTTTTTCACAATCATAACCTACTTCAGTTGTGTAAGATTCACTTGGCTATAAAATAGTGTGAGTTGATGTCAAAATCTCTTACAGACCTGAGCTGCAAATACAGTAAAAAAAGGGTGGTGGAAGTAGTTCAACTGCTCATCTTAGAATTAGCAAATAGTGGTGCCTCGAGCCTCAGTACAGAAACTGGGGAAAAAGTAAATCCTTGCCTCAGACGTCCTTACACAACGCATTGCTTCTTTCCCACCAAGCCAGTGCATCAGCTAAGGAAACGCTTTATCAGGGAGCAGGAGGCATCAATGTATCACAGCATTAATGTGGGAAGAACACTGCCAATGTGTATTGCGGTTTGGAATAAAACTTGCAGAAGCTGAGTGATGAGGGGTAATAGAAATTGTTCTTTTACAATATTTATATTAAATTGCTATCGTCCAAGGGGTCAGGGAGCTGAAGTTTGGAGTTGGTTTCAGCTTTATGCAGCTGGAAGTGCTTCTATTTTTTTTATTTTTAAGATGCCCATAAAAAAAATGAATGTCTGTTTTTTATTTTTAATATGGATGTTAAAGATTTAGAGCAGAGAACCTGTTTCTTTATGAATATCACAGTAAAGAGCTACTTTGGCACTCTGTCTTACACAAAACCCGAAGGCCATTCATTCATCTATCGTATCGATGCCGAAGGCGGGGGGTGTCTGCAGCCATTTATAGTCGTCGCTCCCCAGTGGGATGGAACAGGAAAATCTGTTGGCAAAAGCAGACTTTTCCTTATGGTTTTTGATTTTCCAATATGTTCTCTGAGTACTTCCAAGTAAAACACTTCTAGACATGTCTGCCAGCAAGCAACAGAATCTTTTTTACATAGAATCATAGAATCATTTAGGTCGGAAAGGACCTACAAGATCATCAAGTCCAACCGTCAACATGACGATCTTACACCATGGTGGGGGAGAAGGCAACCCTCAAACTTGAAGTTAGAATCGGTAACTCAAACAATAAATTTTCATTGACAGTAAAGAAATATTGCTGTTAAAGGCTAGTTGCATAACGTGCATCACTCCCATGTACAATCTGACTGACTCAGCTGGAGGTATCTGGCTTGGATACCTGTGTTTGGGGATGCCTGGGCCTGGAGTAAGTACTCAGTACTCGTGGTGTCGGGGCCATTTCTCCTTTCCCATGGCTGGAAGAAGGGTGTGATTATGGTGTAGCAGGGTACAGCCATTTGGCCAACCTGTGTGGTTTTTCATAGCCTTAGTGGAGGTCAAAGGTTTGATGGACATATTACAGTGCATAAGGAAAAAGGAAGCAGTTTGTTCCATATTTGCAGATAATTAAAACTCATTTTAAAGTCCCTCCCTATTCTAAGCTGTATTAATTACTCCACAGCTAATCCTATGCAATCTGTGGGCCTTTAAAAAAAACCAAAACCCAAGCTTTAAACGGACAGAACCTGATTTCACAATGAACATTCCTCAAATTAGTCTCTCCCGCCTACAAACCAAAAATAATTTGGAAGTTCCTACAGCCAGAAAACTGCCAGCTTGCCATGTGGGTTTGCTGGGTGAATGGCAAGTGATTTGGTTGTCCTAAACATATTGGGAACATTTTCCTGCATTGGTTCCTTGATTTGTACTGTTAATAAATACGATTTTTGCTGATGTGAGCAAAAATAACAACAAAAGCAAAGGAAAGAGATGTCTTATTCAAGTTATATTGGCTAGACTCCACCCAGGATTAGCTGTGAGGGTGCATGCAGCAAAATCCTCCTCTGTGTCAGCACTGGGGTGCTATTAGGGAAGGGATGGGAATTCTGGTCTTGGCATATTTACATGGTCTTGTACGAGATCCACCATTCATGGACAATCAAGATACCCTTGATACAGCACAGCGAACAGCTGGCAACACACCGTAAGGGGTTCGAGGGTATACCAAGTGCTGCAAATGCTTCTGTGATCCTTATGGTCACGCTTACCGCTTCCATTGGCCAGGAGCCCCTTGGAAAGGGATACCTGCCTGCATTTCAAACCCTGCCTTCACTGGAAGTGTAACTACTGCAGCAGAGATGGGGCCGAGGAGGTCTGCGAGTTGCTCACGTGCCAGCAGCCTCTGGTTAGCAAGTCCTGCTCCCACCCTGAGTGAATTATTATGCAACCATATCTTGTAAAAAAGGGTTACCAATTCCCCTGCTGGAAAGAGGGGAGAAGGAGAGGAAGGGAATCTGCCAGATATTTTTTTTGTTATTGTTTTCTATTGGTTCTGCTTTCCTGGAGAGCATTATTAATAACCCTTTATCAGGATGCCAGGGATCTGTCATTCTAAATGCAGCATAATTAGGTAGGTGGTATCTGCAGAAGTGTACAGACATTAAAACTGCTTAAATGAAAGGAAGCTACAGAGCAAAATTTTGGAAGGGCACTGGGGAATTTTATTTTCTGAGTGGATAAAAGGCCAAAGGCCTTGAACAGTAAATATGGCTACAAGATCTCATAGGACAGGACATACTCCTTAAGTAGTTTTGCTTTTTATTGCATCTACTGAATAATACTGGTAGCCCATCACCTTTAGATTTTGTTCAGTCCCAATTTAATGCCAACTAGAAATAATAAAAGGGGAAACAAACAGATCAGAGTTTGATGAGGAGGAAAAAAGTAATTATATGGACAGCTTTGATAAATGCAACATCAAGGTAGCAGAAGTTCTGCTTCTCATTAATACAACGTTTAATATCATTTGTTAGCTATAAACTAATTATTGAGCTGCCTTTGCCAATGCAGTCCCTTATTTTCTTTTGTTTTGCACTAGTTGTGTTTGAATTTGACATACAGATATAAGTACAGATTACCTGCTTTTTTTGGATTCTTATCCTACTGCAAAGCAAAAGCAAACAAAGACACACACAAGTGAAAAGAGTAAGACTTTAGTAAGAGTACAGCAAGCCGTTCTGTTCTCAAAAAGCGTGGTAGCTGATTAGTATTGATTAGGTCAAGGTGACCTATTCTAATACAATACAGTTCTTACGATCTTGAATTCAAAGTAACTGTAGTAAATAAGATTAATAGAACCAATTTGCTACTCCCAAGTAACATTGTAATATAGCTTCATATGACTGGGTTCACATTGGAAAATAAATTAAGAGCCAATAAAACACAATGGAAGCACGGATATGAGTTTCTAGAGCAGTATACAGCCATTAAGTCCTTTATTAATGTGAAGCGCAGGAACCAGATTATCAGCTGATATGAAGTGACATGATTCTATGTCGTGGTTGAGACGGACAAACGACACGTACGCATTCTTATAGTACAAGCAAAGAAATGTCTTTATTACTCCAAACCAGCAAATTTATACCCATTATACTTGTTACCTTATACATGTCTGTCCCTTATTGGTCAAAAGTTGTCAGAAGTTGTTTTTCTCACCCCTCATTGGGTGACTTTCTCAAGTTCCTTATCACAACTGCAACTAGTCAACACATTCCTTAAACTTAGTTTCTCAGGCATGCTTCTCATTCTTTCTTGTTCTCTCAAGCGAACACTGTAATCTTGTCAAGGTCAATATCCTCCCCAGGCCCCTCGGTCCAGACAAGGTCCTCCACAGCTCTACAATATTTAAAGAGCTGCCACAGACTTTTTTCCCCAAAGTTCAGCGTGTCCCAAGTGCTTTTTTACTTCTGTTTTCTGCATTTGTGGTTCAGTTTGCCTTTGGTCAACCACTGCACAGCGGTTAGCTTGAGTGGGTCACCTAAACATACTTAAAACCAGCAGATATAAAATTAAAATCTTTCTGTTAATTCTTTGGAGAGAAAAAAGACAAAGTGGTAGGCTAGTGCTATGTTGTGATCTATTTCCAGCATCTGAGAGATAAACATAACAGGATAGATTTTCATTCTGGCTAATCTAAATAAAATACATACCTTACGGTGTTCTCATGCTTTAGTTGTTAACATAGCCCCATTTGGCAAAAAAAAGGCACTCTCTGTCTTCTTAGAATCAGCCTATCTTTTAATCTCATGAAACTTGCTCTCATTTTCCCTCCATTTTACACCTATTTCCTACATTCCACCAGATTTCAACACCTCTCCAGATGTTTATTGCATCTAGAATGACGTACACAGCTCGCCAAGCAACAAATTACATTCTCTAGAAAAAAAAAAAAATGCTACTTATATCTAATTAACTTCACTACAGCATGTTCGACATTACGGGAAGGTAACCTGCTGAGTCCAGGGCAGAACTGTGCCAGATTGAAACTCTCCCAAATGACTAGTATTGATGAATAAACAAAGAGGGTCGGCCGAGGTGATGGTAAACAGTATATCTTAATGCATGCATGGCTTGTATAAACAGCGTATTAGCTGTTGAGTGTTCATTTGGCTTATCTGCAGACCATTAAAATTACCCTGGTATTTAAAATTACATATGCTTAGGAAAATGCATATTCATTTTTCCCCCCTGAGAAACCCAGATAATATTGAATCAATATTTAATTTTAGGGGACAGCCGCAAGACATTGAGAAATTGTGTCTGAGAAACTCTCTGTCTCCTGAAGGAAGAAGTCAAAGGGGCTGTTTGTGGTAAGCTCAGCCTTGTCAGCCACAATGAGATTTGCTCTCGATCATTTCCCTCTGTCTTACCTGATGTAATTGTAAGCACAGGGGACGTTTTTTCAGCTCTATATTTGACCATGGCTAACACAGGGAGGTTAACCTGTGTAAGGTAATATAAATAATAAATAACTAGGAAAGTTGCTGCGCCAACTGTCATGCTCACTCAAGTGAGACTTTTAGGCTCAGTTTTTAAGCTCCTGAAGCGGGCAAAGCATCTCCTCGTCGTGCCAAAGCCGCTCACGCTGTGATTTCCTCTTATGGATGTCTGCTACAGAAGCAGCTTTGGAAAGAGGCAGCCAAATTACACTAGCTCTAATGCTTTTGACAATGTTTATGCTTCACTTTAAAATGACAACTTTCCTTTTCCTTTTAGGTCTTTTACTTTGTCTTTTCATATCAATTTTGAAGAGACACAGACTCCAGGCAAGTGATGTACGCACACCCCGGCACAAACAAGAGTTACTTTCATGGGCAATCACACGTCAGATATTTTTCTGAACAGAGCCTGCTGTTGGGTCTTTCATTCCCCAGCACGTTAATGTTTTATCTATTAGTTTGGGAAAGGTGCCAGACAGTAAAATGAAACATCTCAGAAAACAGAGACACTGTAATTTAAATAAATGCAGGTTATCTAGAAGATATCATTTCATATTCACTTCAGGCATATCAAGATGTTCCAGAGCTGAAAAGAGTAAAAAAAATGATGTGAATGTTAGGAGCATTGCTAAATTAATTGTATACAGAATTGAACAAAGTTCTTAAGCAGACTTTATACTGTAACTTATGTTCTACAAGCACAGGAAGAGTCATGAGAACTGCTGTTTGAGCCTGACACCGCAATGAATTCTTCTATAATAGCAAGTTTGTTAATGTATGGCATAGCCCCTTTGCAGACATAATCTGTTACGTCGGATTTTGCCCCAGAGTAGCTGTAAGCGAAGGATGATGCTGAACATGTCACAATGAAAAGGTTGCTGAGGACTAAATAACAATGCTGTGATTTAGGGCACCGTGATGGTGCTCACAGTGTACAGAGTAGAAATGAAGTTAAAGTGCTTTGGGCGCAGTAATTACCTCTTTTGTCTTTGGTGTGCCAGTACTATAGAGAAGATTTTATATTGCTGGAGTTAATAAATCATTCACTAGGAGTACAGCGTAGTGGTCCTTGCGCAGCATAATTAACAAGCTAAACAGTGACTGCAGCATGCCCAGCTGTAGAGAAAGGTGTTTAATTAAAAGTGGGATGCTTCCAATGACTCAAAACTCTTTCAGGTTACAATTTCAGCCTTTTACATACTGGATTGTTAATTTGGACTTTATAAACTGAAAACCATGGTGAGGATCATAAAATCCTGTATCCCGAGGCAGTAATGAGACCTTTGCTTGAACTTTCCCTGAATGTTACAATTCTTAGCATAACGTGAAATTCAGATTCACCTGTCTGGGGAGAAAAGTACCTCTGCAAAAAATATCGATGGAGCTCCATATTGAGGCCTTGATGTCATTTAGGTCAGTCTTTGCTTATGCAAAGTAAATCTCTTTGCGCATTAGGTCCCATAGCTGCGTTTCACTTGCATAAAATTCCATCTGAAAAATCAATGCTTATATTTATGATTGGGACAAACAGGGCCCAAGGGATTTAGGAGCTTTGCGTTTAGGAGATGGCATCTTTCTTACATACACTCTGCGCTGAACTTGGCTGGGTCACTTGGACCCAGACCTGTGAGAGTGTCTTGATTCCTATTGATTGCAGATTTGAAAAGTAAGTACCCCAGCAGCTTTCAAGGACTCGAGCCTTTGATCCTCCTCGCGTGACGCAGAGCGTGCATCAGATGACAAAGGCCAAGTAAAACGGGTTTTGAAGTGCTTGCCGTGCTGTATTGCAACACGTTGGGAACATGCACGTGTTCGGCTACCTCAGCTCATCTGGGGCGACTGTGGCTTTTTTCAGCTTTTAACCTAATTTAGAGGGTTTTTTAAATTCTCATCAGTACACGGCTGTAACAGACAGGGAAATGAATATAAATACATTTTAAAAATTAATGAGTTCACTAATCCTAATATAGTGGGATAGATACACGTGTGCGTTACTAGAACACGTGCAGGTCCGCTCCCTTTGCTGCAGAAATGCCTCCCCTGCGTGACCCCCCGGGAATTGCTGAGGGCCCCGGGGTGCCTGGGGCGCCTGGCCTCGCGGGTCAGCCCTCCCCCCCGGGGGGGGGGGGCCCACCCCCCC
>JAOBAS010000033.1:23240769-23273794 GCA_025311575.1 Elanoides forficatus
ATATTCCAGGTTATTAGCTGAGAAATCTCAGGTCAGGCATCAGCAGCTCCTGGTGATGTGGTTTTATTCCACTCTGTCCCTGTGCTCTCCTCCTGGAGTCTATAAATAGCTGCTAACGACAACCTGCTTTTGCTCCCCTCTCTCCTCTCCTGCTTGTTAAATAACAACTGCATGTTGAAGCCAACCAAGTAATCAAGGAAAAACTATATTAGGCTCTCCATCTGAGGTGCCATTTTAGAAGGAAATTTTTAACAATGAATTAACATCTAATTTTCAGTCTTTTGCAATGCTATTTGCATATATGGTGGTGTTATTAATTCCTTAGCAGAGCTGTAAAGGATTCCTATTGGCACAGTTCACAGGCTGTTTTCTAAGTGTGCAGCATCATTCAAAAGTTCATAATGGTATTGCTTGTAAGACAGAGTGTTATTCTTGGCAGCGTGGTTACCATGCTTGGAGGCATCCCCCATGCAAGTCCTCAGGTGCTATTTGTGTCCTGCAGCAGCCGTGGTTATCAGCTGGCAGCTGGGGCTTTCCCTGCGGGACGCTGCCGAGCCAGACAGCGAGAGCGAGCCCTGGCTGCCCCGGATCGAGGCAGCGGCGTTTTACTCTCCCCGGGGTGAAAAGGAGAAATACAGCAGCTGTCTGGAACTGGCCGAATGCACCCGAGGCAGAACTTTTTACTTGTGCAGCCTTGTTCGTGGATGACTCTCGAGAACCCCCTTGTTTATCCATCCTGAGGTGACCCAGAGATGCCCCACCAGATTTTAAAGCCATTGCAGGATCGCTGAGGCTACGTGCAGGTTTTTCTGGAGAGGCCCCTACTTGGAGCACTTCAGGCTCACCGTAAGGCTGTATGGCATGATCTACTTCACTGTTGTTTAATATTTCATATTCCTAATATACCGCTGCAGAGCCTCTATGGTGTGCTGGTACTCACTGAGCAGCTTAACCCAGAGCGGTCCACATGTCGACACGTGGGGACATGGGTCTGACATGTCCTCAGTGCCATAGTTCTTGACAGCATCTGTAAAAGCAATAAAGAAATACTACAGAAAGCATGTCATTCCCATATCATCTCCCTTGTTGAAGGCAATCTGTACATCCTGCAGTCTGACTCCCTCAAGGAACTGTATGCAGGTTTGTGGAGTCCTCAACAGACTTATTCACTCGTGCGGGGATTCAGCCCAATGAAGGGGAGAACAGGACACTTTGAGCTTGAAAGTTAGTTATGATCAATCCAAAATCAAATAAAATCCAAAAGATATTTCTGACACTTGCATGAAAATTGAATAATCTGGCAAAAATCACAGTTGTCTTCTGCATATCTGAGACATAGAAACAAGTTAAGTTTTATTTTAAGGGCAACTGTTTTCCTTTCTGTGTTATGGAGATTTCAGTTCCTTCAGAAGCGAGCCATGTCCAGCTCAAACTTTTGCTTTCCAGTGAGTGAATTTATTTTGCTCTTTTTCTCCTTTTGGATTTGCTTGTTCCCACATGCCCCTGTTTGTGCACCCAAAGATGTTCTTTAGCCTGGCAAATATTTTTGTTCACTGCGTAAATAACCAGAGATACAGCAACTTAACTCTGATTCCTGTGTTGGAGATGTGATTGCCCTGCCTGGGGGAGGTCATGAAGATTGACAGAGGTACTGACATTTTGGTTAATTTGCCTTCAGGAGCTTTGGTCATTAGGAGCTCAACCTGTGTTAAATACAATTTTTTGACTCATGAAGAGGTTGGGAGAGGGAGCTGCTGATATGGGAAAGTTGCTGTTTGGCAGCTGACAGTGCTTTCCCTTCAACATTGACATATTCAAGCTACTGAGGAAGACAGTTCTGGGAACTCTGAATTCCCCGGTATCTGAAAGGTGGGATGAAAGGGCTGAATGAGCAAAAGCAAGAGTTTTCAAATCACATCTGCAGGAAGACATGATATGAGTTGTGGAAGGTACCCCTTTTCAGGAGATTACTGTATGGGTCTCAAAGACTTTGATTTCTCTTTCTCTTGGAAATTGGAGCTCCTGTTTTCTCTCACCTCCCTTTAGTCCTGCCATTGTATTTTTAGAAACATTGCTGTTGACTCCAGTAGTTGCTGCTTCAACCCAACTAACACCTTTAAAACTCACAGTAGTGTGTGAGTGTGCAGTTATAGACGCTGTCCCCAAACCCTGTTCTTACCCTTTTCTGCCACCCCAATGTCAGAAGGGTAAGTTTTAAAGATGTATAAACATTTAAAAGTTAATGTAAGCTTTCTTCAGATCAATACCTTCAAATTTTCTTTTTGTGTTTAACTTCTTTCTAAACTTTCAGGTTTTTTTCTCAATTTCTTTATTTTTTCAACACCTTTAAATATAGATAAGATAAAATATATTTTGAGGCCAGTTGTCTCTGTGTTCATTACTTTATCATCTAACTAGAAAGATGCTAAAGATTTTCAATCCTTGAAAATCAAAAAGAAAAGTCCTGAGGAATTTTAAGAACAGTCATTTTTATTTGTTTTCAGCTATCTACAGAACAT
Source organism: Elanoides forficatus (assembly GCA_025311575.1). Taxonomy (NCBI): domain Eukaryota; kingdom Metazoa; phylum Chordata; class Aves; order Accipitriformes; family Accipitridae; genus Elanoides; species Elanoides forficatus. Next base: position 23,243,289 of record JAOBAS010000033.1, read on the forward strand.
CTGAAATAAATGTCTTGTTAAATAAAATACTTACATATTTCAAATAATGTAGCTGAATTGTGCTTCATAAGACCAGATGTCAATTTTGAAAGCTTTTGAAAGAAAGGGACATCCAGTCCCATTGTATTTAAATCATTAAACAGCTTTAGCTGTCTTTTCCTAGAAATAAAGCACAAGTGATCAAGTGTATTTGGAGACTGACTGCTTTACACGACAAGCTGAAAGATTCCTGTATATTTGGTAAAACTCTACTCCTCTGAGATGAGCTCTTCTCTTAAGCGAAAGATTTTCCTTGGTGCAAAAAGTCCTCTTAATATTTACTGAATAAATGGTGTTCATCAGTTTACTCCATCGTGTTCTTTACTTCAGAAATTGCAAATCTTTCTGCTGATTTCCGAGAACCATGCAGAGGGCTCTGTCTCTAAGAATGCTTTTTTACTTTAGAGCTGTCCACATTTTTATCCAGTCTTGAATACACTAGCTAGCTAGTCAGACAACATAAATGTGTTATGTTAAATGTCCTGGTTTTGAGTGCTGCTTCCCATGACAACCAAGTCAGTAAGTCAGAGCAGATGAGACGTTGTCACATATCATCACTCTAACAGTGCTTGGAGTATTCCCAAACCTGGAAGAGAGGGAGTGCAGACTCAAACCATAATTGCAATGAGAAGAGATACAACGTGAACGTACGCTCCTTTGGTAAGGTGGTCTTAGACTTCAGTTAGTACAGTGAAGTACTTAGATGGAGAGAGAAAAAAAATAATCAGATATGATTGTGTAATTAAGAATTCTGAGACCTGGGTTTTCATCAGTACTTGAAAATCAAATAACAAATTATTATGCAGTACTTCTGTGTGCATGTTCTAAGCAACAAGAACAGGTAAATCATAAGTGAGATGAAGGCATGACAAATTTTTGTTATTTGCATCTATTTTTACAGGACTCGCACATGCCCAAGAGAAAGTGCAGCTTAAGATATTGATTTCCTAATTTTTACAAAGGATCTCTCTTTACCTTTCTAATTTTAATTGTCACTTTAATAAATGCTATTTCATATTGGCTATTTCCCTTGTGGAAAGAATCTTAAGAATTTAATCTTAAATTTTACTTTGTGCCTCTTGGAGTGGCATGGGTTTATTTTCTTCTGGGAAATGTTTAAGGTATTTAATTTGTAAAAAAGTAATATTTTCCCCAAAATTATTTAATTTATAATTCATTATAATATTGATCCTTTGAAATAATGAATAAATGAAGACAAAAATGAAAGGTGTGGTTGTTAACATTCTGGTCTATGGCAAAGCCCCCATTGACTGGAAGGGGGTCAGATTGCCATGATTTTAACGCCATTAGCAGAGACAAATTGAGAATATTTAGATATCGGTTCTTTAAAAAATAGTCACAAATACTTGAATATCCATTTGATGCTTAAATTGACTAAATCCAGTTGGAAAAGGCCAAAATTAGGCTAAATCTGATCTCCAGATCAGCAGAAGCATTTGAGATTCACAAAATTGAGTTCTGATTTGACTCAATTGTGATCACAGCTGGAAATAACAATGATGTGCTTTAAATGCATTATTATACAGCAGTTATTTTTAATACTGTATCTTTCAAATTTTCCATATGGAAGAAATTATGGATCAAAGTTGAGTTTTATTGAGGGTGGGGGTGTGCGTCTAACCAGCTTTTATACTCTAAAACCAAACTGAATCTGTCATTACTATTCAGATCATTATTCATATGATACAAATCATATCCTTTGTTGTGATATGATGAGCTGAATCTCCAGGTTTGTAGTCATTGTCAGCTTACTGTGAGGTGTTTGTACTTCCCAGATGAAGGAACGGGTTAGAAATGAGTTTACTAACTCTTGCACTTAATTTCCTTGTCTGTACCAGATATAGATTTCATGTCTGCATCAGCCTATTTAATTTGCTGTCAGTGGTAGTTATTTCTTTATTACCTCCTTGGAGAATTTCTCCATTAATGAGCAAATTAAGACTTCTGGCTTCATACTGCTAAGAGTGTTTGACTTCCTCTCTGTGCACTGCCTTCTGAGCATGTTTAGCCATGTTGCCCGCTTAGCTGAATGCGGTTTCTACATAGGTAGAAAAAAGCATAAGCAGCGTACTTTAAGAATTTAATTTTAATAGCTATTTAAGCAGGTTAGCAAGTTCATTCTCCTTTGTCATCCACATTTATAGAGCATATAGGTACATACAGTCACTATTTTGGCACGCCTGAATGGAGATCTTGCGTTTGCTTGTCACGTATACAGTAACTTAGCCAGTGAGTTAGGGAAATATATTGAGATCTGTACAAGAAATATGAGGAAATGTCTGCTTAGGCTGTTTTGGTTGCAGAAGGGAAGGAAGGGTTAGAAAAATAAGGGCAAATCTACAAAAGCAAGTTGAACATTTTCTTTTCCTATATTTAATCGGCCAGTAATGGCTGCTTCCTATATTCCCACCTCTATCCCCCTCCTTCTTCCCTGCATCATTCTTGTAATCCTTACTGTCGCTCATCAAGTTAATCCTATCAAGTCCAACCCATGAAACCACTTCACACTGTGTTGCATCAGCCAGCCTCACTGTGTTATTTTAGTTAGTTTGATCACTAACATAACCTGATTTGATTTGCTGGAGCGCAACATATGTCAACTGGAAAACAAAAGAGGAAATCTATTTGTTAAGTGCAGCTAAGACAAGTCTCTGTTTGCTTCTAAAGTTAAGAAAAATGAGTTAAGCCTATAGCAAATGTGGATGTATAAAAGAAGTTAATTCAGGAGACTTGCACAAAGAAATATGTACTTTTATTTCTGGAAGTAGCTGAAGTTCTTATTGAAGATGGTAGTAAATCACTTGAGATTTAATACAATTTGTATTGCTCAAATCTGTAGTTGATTTTAAGACTAAGTACTTCAGGGCTGCAGACACTGCATATTCCTCCGCTGACCCCACTAGGAGCAGAACTGGGTAGATGCTGAACACTCTGGAAATCTGCTCTGTAGTCAGTCTTGATGTTTGGATCTTCAAGACTTTGTACATTTATTCATCTTGTGATTCTGCTTTATTAACGCTTTGTCAATAACTTTTCTGACTCTCTGCAAATAAATCTTCTAAATTACAGAGCTCTGTTAAAGTGTTTTCAATTATATACTGCACACAAGCTAACAGCTTGCTGTTCTGTTCCTCTGCATGCTTACTCCTAATAAATCATGGGATCTGACATGTCCTGGTTCAGTTACTCTGCTATTTCTGAGGAGGAATGATGTAATAGAGTTACTAAAATGGGAAATAGTATAGATTTCCTTTCATCATTATGTCATCAAGAGAGTGTAAATCTGACCAGTTTGAAAAATCCAAATCAATTTATTGAGTATTATGAAGATTCCTTAATATATTTTCTGTATTGCAGAACATTGTAACTTCCAAGTACCATGCTTTGAAAAACAGAGCTGTTGCTTGTAAAGAGATTTTCCTAAATTATCTGAAAGCTTGAATATAGAAAACTGAAGGTGGCAAAAGATAATGTTCTCCCCTGCCCCCAGCTTTGGATCAGACATCTTATATTTTAAGAAAAGGAGGCAATGGAGAAATGTTTCCCTAGGGGAAGATATCCATAAATTCTTGACAAGTTATGTGATACTTGAATAAAATAATTGCTTTGTTTGACCAAAAGAAATCACTGCTGTCTCAGTACACCACGTATTACATGGTCACCACTCTGTGGCAAATTCTGTTGCCTGTAGAAAATGTTGTTGGCAACTCTTCAACATTGACAGTGATAAAATACAATGTGGTGAGGAGTCCCTGGTTCTGCCGTTACAAGAGGGATGAGGGACTGGCAGGGGCGACTGTGCCTGTAGCACTTGCACTTGTGTGCAGAGGAGCCCCTGAGCCGTAGGTCTCCGGAACACCTACTGCCCAAGAGGTGCAGCCCCCATGCAGACCCTCAATCATAACTCAAAGCGTGGCTGTGTTGCTTCGTTCCTGAGATGTTCTGGCTGGTTAAGATGGAGCAGTTGGATCCTCCTGCTGCTTTCCCCCTCTCTCCGTGTCACTTCACCCTTCAGTGCTGGCTGAAGGAGCAGGGCAGTGCATGGGTTTTACCTGAGGGTAGAATATTTTGGCAGTGGTCTGATAAAGGAACTTGATGGACAGTTATGAGTGTTTGTGGTATTTATGGGGTATGGAAAATTGCTTTCTCCTGTCTTTTTTTATTTCCTCTGCCATGTCTTTACAGCTGTTGTTTTTCTGTGTAGCTTTCTGAGAAAGTCAGATGTACAGTGGTAGCTGAGCTGAGGGACAAGGGCTAATTAATTGCTTGGCCATCCTCAGAAGGGCAGGCTGGAGAAGTCAAAGCCGTGGGCTGGTTGGAAGCGTCTGTAACAACAGCCCTTCCAGGCTTCGTAAGGAAGTTCTGTAAGGGGAGCTGAAAAGCACAGAAACGGTCATGATTTTTCACACCTTAACATCCAAATGAACAAGATGACCCTGGAAACCACAAAGTGCTGGAGCCAGTCCGATGACAGCAGTACGTAGCTTGATCATAAGCACATATTCTCCTGCTATAGGTTCCAGCACCTATTGGGTTTCATTTTCTATCAAGTTAAAGTTCTAGTCCAGCAAACTCTCAGATGTGGCAGGAGCCTCAACACCAAAGTGTGACATTATGCTTTTCTCAAGGTAAAGATGGTATTCCTGATTAAATACAGGACCGTCAAAAGAAGCAGAGATATGTATGCAATCTGGGGGGTTTTTTTGTTTTGTTTTTTTTTTTTGTTTGTTTGTTTTTTTCAACAATAAAAATGTAGTTTTGATATATGGAAAATTCTGGCAGTAATTTATAGCATCACCATCACAACACCAATGTTATTGCAGTCGCATTAAGCCAGTTGAATAACTTGTTCAGCAATAGTTAGGACTAACAAGCAAAAGCCTATATATTTATACATAATTTTCATGGCAATATTTCCAGTATTACTTGTCTTGGAGATTCCAAAATTAATATTGATTTTTATTGCCTAGTAGTATGTTGGTTGTTTTGCTTGAATCCTTTTTATGTGACTTCTTTTTGCAGATTGTTGACACTGTGTAATTTACATGTAGTTTGAAATGACATAGTAAGCTATAAAAGTGGGTATAGTCTGGTGTTTGTGCTGTAGAGCAAGTTCTCTGCCTCCAGGCTTGTGTGGACTGGCTGCAGAGTTTTGCAGTTTCAGGCATTATGTAGGTTTTAAAACCATCTTCTGGATGGTATACTAAATCTTGACCCCACTTTAGGCAATACTGACAATTTTCCCACTGTATGTTGGCCAGTGCATGAAGTTAAGTGATCCCCACTGCTATAGATGCTGCAACCTATTACCAGGAGAGTAATGATGCTTGAAGTACGCTGCTTTATTGTGACAGTGAAGTAGATGGAAATATTCTTTCCAATGCATCTTGAATGGGAAAAATTGGTATTTTTGTGAGTTGTTCTTATCCAAAGTACTAATTTCATAAAGTTCTGCTTTTCAGTGAATATCCTCTACAAATGAGATTTGTGAATCCCAAGTGTGGGTTTTTTTTTTTATTGCTCACTGGGAAATTGAAAATTTTGAAGAATAATTGAATTTCACTCATTGTTTCCTATCTCAGAAACAAAACAAAACCAAGAATACAGTGGTCATTTCTGGTCAGATGGATACCCTTCTTGCAGTTCCATCTTTTAACTTTAAATCTAATATATCTGTCTTGTCGTCTTCTGTATCCTGTACATTGAAAAAAATGAGATAGGGCAACAAGCTTCAAAGCCATCTTCAGTGAACTCCTGAGTTTTTTGGGTTTTTTTTGAAGGCTAGCAAAATACATTAATTCTAAGAGTTGCTAATTGCTTAGCAGCTTTTATTGACAAAGTTTTAATTTCTCAACTGTTTTGAATACAAGATTGTGGCTTTTCCATTACTCTGTTATTAGAAATAAGTTTATAAGGTAGCTAGATTACATCTTGAATATTTTGAACTATACATATTTTAGTTTTCAAGACTTGCAGATTAAATTTGAATTAACTTGTGTGAGGAACAAGGATAATTTCTACCATGTAAGGATAATTTCAAGGGGGGGAGGGGGAGGAAGAAAATGCATCAAGTTATTCATTGCAAATTACTCTTTCAGATCTAATGGAAAATAATTTTTTTTTTATATATATATAGTAAGTAGGAAGTATATTAATCTAGTGCTTAAAACTGTCTTATGGAAATTAATATAGAAATATGTTCTCAATGGAAAATTATGTTTCAAGAATACTATATTAAGAGAGTAATGAATACATTATGAAAATTTAATTGCATATTTTAAAGCAATTATCCAACTAATCATAAAATTCCTGTTGCAAATAGTAATTAGGAAAATATTTAGCTTTATTTAAATATAGAAGCTGTAAAATGACAGGAAAGGTCAGAAACCACTGTAATGAAGAAGAATTGATTGGTGGTTGACCCTTAGGCTTCTATAAATAATTTCTAAGAATTCTTATTTTTAAAGATAGCTCATGGAAGGTGGACAATACGTTTTATTTGTGTTTTAACATAGCCTGTGAGCTAAACTTCAGAGGTGAGAGAAGGATGAACTGGCACTTTACTTGAGGAAATGTCAGAGAAGAACTGCCTTGACTACAGCCTACCCAACAGGAATACATTTTGCCCTATTTAGATTTCAAGATCCTGTTTTCATGTTCAATTACCTTCTGTAAGATAGAGATAATTTTAAGCTACTGATTGCGATGAAGGGCCTGGCACCGAGTTAATGTTCTTCTGGCACCAAACCAGTGTTCACGTGGAGGTTTCAGTCTGCAGATGCTCCAAAGCCTTCCATGAAACTGCATTTTAATTTGGGGAAATTGTGTACGATTTTCTGCCCTAATAGTTTAATTCCCTATTGGTGGATGGTGTGGTGGGCAGGTAAATAACCCCTAATTTTGACTTAAATATTTATTTTTTTAACAGATTCTGTATGAATCTGTTAATGTATTTCACTTGCATAAGTAGGTTTATATACACATCCTTCCTAAAACGGTTCTCTGCTTGTGCTCAGAAGAAAAAGCAAAACCAGCAAGAGCTCCAAAATGTAACTGAGGCACCGTAACACTGTCCATCTCTCGCCCTTGTACTGTGGGAGTGGAAATGAGGTGTTTTACTCATCAGGGTTCAGACAATTCGAAAGAAAAGGGGAAAAAAAAAAAAAAAAAGATGTTTTTGAAAGCTACGGGGCAATTCAGAGCAGATCACATCACCTGTGGTGCCTCTGCAGGTCCCAGTGGCAGGGAGGGATGGGGAGAACAGCTCTTGTACTCGCACCGAACAAGGAATTAACTAAACCCTTTGAAGTCGGAGATGCACAGGCATGCATCGCGAATCTGCAAAACGTGGATGTTTGCATCGATATTGCCCCCTTCACGAGGCCGGAGGTGTGTTTTATGTCAGTTGCTGTTTCTGAATGACACGTGAGCGTAAGCCGGCGCGGCTCTCCCTGCAGCAGCCCGCTCTGGTCGTGGCGGGCATGAATTGCGGTGAAGCTCTCGGTCAGAAGGACGAGTGCGCGTCCGCTAGCTGCGAAATGGGTACCGTGCTCCGGCAAGGCTGACTCCTCCACGTTATGACTGCATTAAAATCCCAGCATTTGCAAACCCTCATGGAAACGGGGTTTAGGGTGTCTTCGGCCCTCGCTGTCTCAATGAAGCTGTTTCACGCAGATGGCTCGTCTGCGCGGGGACAAGCACCCTTCAGGAGCCTGCAGCCACCTGCTCTCTCCGTTCGCTCCTCTGGCTTGAAGCTGATGGACCTGAGAGTAGGTCTGAAGTCCCGTCACAGACACGCAGAGAACCCGGGACTCAAGGAGACCCAGACCTCCCACTGGTCATTTCTGCTGCACCGGGAAGCTTTGAATATTGATTGTGGTTTGGTTTTAATTGGGTTTGGGGTTTTTTTGCAAACTTTGGCTGCATCTCCAAGAGTGGGTCACTCGGTGCAGGAGAGGATCAGTACATTAAATTCAGGAGTATGCATCTACACTGCATGCAGAATAAGGCTTTTCTGTAGACTACATAATTTGGCCCCAGGACCAAGCTACAGATGTAGTTCAAAGCTGTTAGAAGGACCAAGAATTGGTTGGGATCATATGCACTTCAAGCTTATCTAGATGCTTACAAATGGTCCAAACTAATCTATTTTTTAGCACTTCTGGAACGAAGCTACTAATTTAATCTCTTCTTAAAGAAGTCTAGTTGGTGTTCACCAAAACTGCTCTGTGAATTGCATTAATATCTGGGAACTGAGACTGATTAGAGGATTTGTTTCTAATCCACGCTGTCTCTCTAATCACAACCCTAATGTGTATTCAGCCTCTACAGCTGACATTGAGATGCTGCTGTTGAAAGGCAAGGCAATATACTGTAATGGTTGCTGGTAATAGGTTGGAATTTCCTATGGACAAATTAAAACACTGTTTATTGATATGACATGTCACAATATTAAAAAGATTTAACAGAGGAATTGCACCTGTGCAGTTATATTAATAGTGATATTGAAAAGCATTTTTCCATGTGTGGCTTAGGCGATGATGCCAATTTACACGCTGCACTGGCTTTTGTGAACCTACCCCTCAATGGGCACGTGAAGAATTTCTGTGGTCTGTTCTCAGGTGGGACTTTCAGACACATGTAAATGTGGGCTTGTAGACAAGATCGTATAGGGAACCTAGTCTTCAGCTAGTGCTTTGCCAGTATGTGGGTGTTGCTATCCCAGGTGGAGAGTCTTCCCTTTCCATTTGTTCTCCTTGCGACCTGCGAGTGTAAGTCTCCTGAAGAGTTGCTACCACGTGTGCTCTGTCAGCCTTTGTGTGTGACATACGGTTTGGTGGTGTGATGGCTATGAGCACACAGGCACAGTGATTCTCACAGTGATTATCCCTCGTGTGATTATTGCATGTATCATCCAAGCCCGTGTTCTTCTCAAGTCTTCATATTTGCATATCTTGATGAGAACAATTTCTTAACTTAGCACCTTTTCTCTCTTAGGGTCTGCTAATGTAACAACTGATGCTTTGAATCTTAGGACTGATTTGAGCCTATCTTCAGTGGGCCTTGCTAACTACCAGAATTAAATACTGTTGTAGGAATGAGTTTGCCTATGTAGCATGACTTTGAACTTGTCTTTTTAATTTTAGACTAGAATTAGATATATATCTTTCTAAACTAAATTATTCAGCATTGCATCTCATGAATCTCAGCAGTGTGCAGACTGTCGTGGATGTTCTATGCTCTCATCTGAGAAATGCTTGAGCGTTGTGTAATAGGTAATTTAGTGAAAATATCCTTTGGTCGGATATCTTTGCTGCTGAGAAGAGAGAGTAGAGTAAATGCAGGCTAAAATACTTCCCCCCCACCCCCTGCCAAATTTGGTATCTTTTAGATAACTTTAAATAATTAATGGAAATTTACTGCAGATTTCTAATTAAAACTAATTAGAAGCACCCTGTTTTATCACATTTGATTTACCTCTGAACAGTTTCAGATTCTTTATAAGACATTTTTATATGCATATTTTTGGCCTGTAATTAATGTAGACTTTAAAATATTCACTTTAGCTTGTTCTGAGTAAAGTTAAAAAAAAAAAAAGTAATCTCTCCACACTGATTTAGGGTTCTGAATAAAAAAAAAATGCATTCAACTTGGTTAAAGGTTAGTGTCTTTAAAGCTGTTCACATGAATTACTGGGATACCTCTGTAGTCCTCAAAGTATCTATTTTTGTGTTCGTCTCTTGTGACATTATTTTCTTAAAACTAGGTTGAGTTAATAACCTCCCTAAAGCCAGCTAATTTGCTGAGTAGTACATCTTGACACATTTTTATTAGTAAAAGTAACACTTCGGGTTGGTTTGTTTGCATATTTTTGTCCTATTTCAAATACCGGTTTATGTACTTGGTTGTCACTTTAGCGACCCAGTTATTTTCCGCATCCCTTTGAATACGTAACTCCAGCGCGGAGGCTGTGGCTGGAGCTGATGAAGCCGCACAAGCGGCCGCTCCGGCAGCAGCACGGCTGTACGACGGGCAGTGCTGTCGCTGCCTCGGCTCTTGCCCTCCTTGCTCAAAGCTCTGCAGATGGAGGAAGATGCTGTGACGTGGGGTTGCGGGCGTGGGTCCCGCAGTTGGGTCCCCCGCGTGGGAAGACCACGTCAGGGTGGCACTGCCTCTCCAGGGGCGGTGGTTGGCACCACGGACTGGTCCCTCCCCGGGTCGGTGCTGCTGGGGAGGGGGGTACGCAGCCCCCAGGAGCAGTCGTTTTGGGCTGGCATCTCCAGCGTGTGCTCCCCGGCGTTTGCAGGGTGTTACTACGAGCTGCTGGGAGAAGAGCCAGCCACAGAAAGTCTCGCGAAGGCACAGACGCTCCCTTCTGCCGCCACCTTCCCCAGCCCAGGTGCCAACCTGGGAAGTGTTTGTAAACGAAACCAGAATCAGGAGAACAATGAAGAAACAGGGTGGAAACGAGAATATGTATTTGCTCTGCCTCAGAGAACGCTAGAGACGCAGTTGGGTGGAACTACACTCCCTGCAGAGTTTGACTCCTGCTCTGACCCACTTAGGTCCTGCTTTCCCAAACTGTTCCCTGTGGTTACCGCGGGAAACTGTATCGATCCTTCCCTCCCCGCGTTGGGGTGCAGTGTGGCTGGTCATGCCGACGTAGTGGCGGCTCAGTCGGGATTTGGTGGCGTTTTGGGAGCCGCGTGAGATGGAAAATGCTCTCTGCGTGAGGCCTGAAAGTTTGCAAAATAGCCTTTAATTCTGCAGCACAAAACATGTGTGAGTATACTGCTTTTCTTCTCTGATATAACTGCAGTGTTAGCAGAGATTAGATTTCTTTTTGTAAAGATGCAGCTTGTTTTCTCTGTTCTTGGAACTGAATATTTGTGAATATTTTCTTTGTAAATGTTTTACAAGCATTATGAATCTCCCCAAAAGATTTGTTCACAATTGTATGTATTTTCAATAACTATTTATAAGTTTGGTACCATCATAGTATTCTTCTACCCAGTCTTCTAAAAGTACTACAGGAATAATCATGAAAGACTGTAAAAAGAAGGGTAAAAGTTTCTTCTATATATACAGCACTTTGACTAGGAAATCTGAGTCTCATGCTGCCTATTAAGCAAAAAAAATCATTTAGCTGTTCAGTTAAAAAATGTTCAAATTGCTTTTTTCTGCAATGAACGTGTACAGCTACTACATCCCTCAAACTGCGCTCAGTAAATGCGTATTTCTTCATAGCGTGCTTGACCCTGATAGAAGTACTTAAACCCACGTAAGTTACTAAACAGTCTTAGTGGCGTAGTGAGGTATCCCCGAAACGATCTTTTGACAGCGTGCTTTGATGCGGCAGCAGGAGGGCAGTTGCCCGATGAAGGCAGCGTTGTCTCCGATGCGGAAGACGCCCAGTGCGCGGTGACGTCCCCGCAGGTGACGGAGATGTCCCCAGCGAGGAGGGGGGTGGCCCTGTGCCAGCAGCAGCTCCCGGGGGCAGGGGCTGAGCCGGGACCCCGGTGAGGGCAGCCGAGCCGCCGGAGCAAGGAGCCGGCAACGAACTCCCGGGCACCAAGGTCTGCAGCAAACCTCCCCCGAGGCACCAGTCAACGCCGACGTTTTTGGAGAAGACTGTTTTGGTGTTGCTGTTTTTATTGCTAGGTACTCTCTAGGTGTCTAGTAGTAGCTTAAATTCTTAAGTTTGCTTAACTTCTGCTAAGCTCCAATAAACCCATTTAATGCATTTACTTACAGCTTAGTCTTCTTGGTAGCATAGGATGAGCTCCAGTAAATTAGTTAGGTCTTTTTATTTTTTTTTTTTATGAGTATAAAAATAATGTTCACTCAGTCAAAAAACGGAGAATGGCGTTGGATGGGATTTGCATCTCAAATCAAAGAGCAAATGTTAAATACTCCTCGTGAACCTGGCTGAGCAGGGAGAGGTGCTCCCTCGGCTGCTACCGTCCGTAGGCAAACCTCCGTGGCCATGGGCTCCAGCCGCCTGCAGGACGGGCTTGAAGAGAAAACTTAAAATACCACAGTACTTCTTGTTACTTTAATCAGAGAATATTGTATCTGCGGGAGCCTAATGGTTGCAAATGAAGCTGCTTGGAAGGCTTTTCTAAGATATTTTACATTACACGGACACACTTTATACTTGCCAATTTTTTTCTGATTTTGCATATTTTAACTGTTAAAATACACTATTAATATCTGATGTGACAGAAAAATTTCACCACTTGCAAATGTTGGTTTCATTCTTTTGTTTGTTTCTTTTTTTTTAATTCCCAAAGCCTAAGAAAACCAAACATAGAATAGGTTGAAATAGAAGCTCCAAATGTATATCTTGGGGCCATAGGACTGAATTTTGCCAGGGTTCTGTCACCTGCACTGTAATTCTGACGGATTGGGTGATAATTTTTTTTTATTTTATTACATTAATCAATTGTTTAGATAGCAGCATTTTCTTTCATTTCAACAAGCAGTCACAAGTGCAAAAGACAGACTTGCATTTAGAAGCTACTTTTTAAAATTAATCTCATTAAACCCCCCCATTGTTCTGTTGTTCTAGGTTTGGATTTTCATGCGTTTGTCAAACTATTGTAAAACTGAAAGGAGAGGAGGTTCCCAGGGAAATCACTGTTATTGTATTGGTTCAGGCGGAACTTTCCTCTTGTCTCAAATGTGTACTTCCAGTTAACTTTTAAAGACAAGGGTGTTTTCAAAAGCTTTTGAAAGATTAGTTGAAATTACTGCTGTGGCTGTTTGTTTGGGTTTTGGTGGTGGTGTTTTTTTTTTTTTTTTTTTTACTGTATGTTTGTGTTGATTGTACCACATCAGGGAATGGGGATCTGAGGCAGGATTGGGAGAAATACTGAGCTAATGTCGAATAAAGGACACCTTGCCTCTCACAGGGGGTTGGGGGTATAGGAATGCTACCTGCACTCAAAGTGGGCAAAATTTGCAAAATGTAGCCGTATTATTCTTTTTCATTGCTGTCCCTGTATAGTAGGAGATACTTACCCGCTTTTCTCCTTTTTAACAATAATCTCCTGTAGAGTATATAATCCATGTATGTTAAATGCAGGATGTGCTGTATTGGGTGCAGGAGCCTATGGTTTCTTGGATAAAAGTAGAATTTAATCAATATGCATTTTCCCCAATGTGAGACTGATGCTACTGAACAACAATAATCCAGTTTCATTGCTAGCAATAGAACGAGATTGTTCTATTAAGATTATTCAAGCATAATAACTCCTGTTAATAAATTAGAAAAGGAAAAATAAAAGACTCTCATATAGTATGTCTAATGGAACAAATGCCAGTGATATAATGAGTTTCTTACAGTCTGTAAACTGTGGGTTTTTCCAGGATAAACTTTTTAGTTATACTGCTGAACAGTGGAGCTAAAAATTAAAAAGACTAGATTCAGAACATCATCGTGTAACTTTATTAAGGAGAGGTGGGTGGAAAACTCCCCTGAGCATTGTATTAGCTGCCTGCCATTCCATTCACAGGATGGCAGCTGATAATGTACTTGATGGACCTTTGTGTCCACCTGTTAGTCAGTCTAACCAATATTCCCTGGCTAAGGAAGCACTTCAAACAGCAGAGTTAAGTGCCAGAGGTGTTTTGTAGTATTTATAGATTTTGCTAGTTCACACTTGAGAACATTTTCTGTGATTCATCAAGTGTTATCTTGATTTGTATCATTTATTAGGAGTATATCTTAATGACTGACTTAAGGTATGTTGTGTAGTTGCGCCACTTGATACTCAGTGTTCTGATTAGATAATCTGAAATAACACCTACTGTGATTTATTTCCTTACTGGCTGATTATCATATACTAATTCACTTACCTCTTAAAGTATAGATTTTGCTTCAGGAGACTACAGAATTTTAGGAGGAAATTATCTTGGTATTTTCAGAAAAGGGAAAGGGCAGGGGAAGCTCTAGGAGTTAGTCTTCCTCTCCCCCAGTTTGTATTCACGTTGGGTGACTAGGGATGCTGTATGGTCAACAGAAAGCTATTAATCTGGTCATCAAATATAACAGCCATCTCTAAAGCAAGAACACTTAATGGATTTTGGGGGGTTGATCTTTATTTTTCCTTATTTCTTGTTGCTTTATCTATACTTGATTGGGGAAAGTGCCTTGAAAAAATAGAACTTCATAACTTAGACTGGATCGCTCATCCTCTAGCAAATAAAGTACTCTGCAGCTCCCCTGGGTATTAAAAAAATAAATATAAAAGGTTTAATACCAGCTTGTGTGGTTACCAGGAAGTTAAAGCATTACTTAAGCAGTAAAAAGGATGTGAAGATTTAGTGCTGCTGTGCAGTGCACTAAATAACACTAAATTAACTCATAAAACATGTCAAGACTTTGTACTTCAGCCACTCCATCTGTGTACAGCTGCCCTTGTAACCAGGCTGCCTGCTGGGCTGATGATGAGGCTTTGCAGGCACTTTTGGAGAAAATGCTCAGTGGTGCAACGTATTTGTGAAGAAGCTTAGCTAAGCCAGAGATGGACTAACTTTAAAGCACGTATTTCTTTTTTTTTATGAGCTTACTATAAATGCAAGTGTCCATTCCCCATGAAAAAGGTTCTTAAATCAGGATTGGGGGAAGGAAAGAGCAGAAAACCACCAGGTCTCAAGTGTCCACTTGAGATTTGCTGTATAAATCTAACTTCTCAGGAGGTTGTTAGACAGTGAAGTGATGTTTACTATGGCTACTCCTAAGAAAACCATTTAAGGTATTTGGAAATTTTCACTGTAGTGTAGTTTTTCCAAAATACTTTCGGAATTTGGACAACATCATAGCAAATTGACAGCTCTTTCTCTGTCCTCACTGGCCTAGTAAAGTTTGATGGCTCTAGTAACCACAGCAAACATTTTATTGCAGAATTTATGCAGGTATTTTCACAGTATTTTTTTAGCTACTTTTAGTGGGAGAATAGGAGAAGGGATGCTGTATTTTTCTCTTACTCTTTTACGGCCTGCAGTGATCCATCTCCTTTTCCTCTATTGCTCTCCTGCCTTTGCTCATGCTGCGTGTGCTTCATTGCATCGTGGATTCCGACTCCTGATTCACAAGCCTCTGCTGCATGAGTTCCTCCTACCCCTTGTGTCCAGTACACTCTTTCCTTCCTCCTAGGACATGGACTAGAATATTTTCTTTCTCACACCTGGTCTGAGAAAAGTTTGCATTTCTGTTTTGCTGAGTAACTTTAGACATCAGTAGAAGGGTTTGTGCAGGCTCTTCAGCTTTTCCAGCTGCACCTACCAACACCTTGACTTGTCCTTGGCAATGAAAAGCTTGAAGAATGGTTCACGTATTGGAAATGCCCATGTTAGATGACAGCCTGGCCTCTGCAAGGAAATGGAAAGTACTTAACATACATGTTCTACAGTTATTTATGAAACTCTACTCTAGGTGGGGAAAAGAAAGTGTTTGAATTATTTGGATCTAATTCCAAAATTGTAGGAGAGTAACTTTGAATGTGCCATGCAAAGAGCGTGGCCTGCTCTGCAGAATAAAATGATGGTGAAGGGTGTTTGTGCTTTGGATAAGAGAAGCTGATTCATCAGAGTAGTAAGAGTATTAATTACAGGAGATTATTTTGTTCAGTCAACTATGACCACTTGTATGAACTCATTCTCCTGTGTATAAATGTAAATACTCTCCTGTTGTCAAATAATCCTAAAATATTATTTGTGATGATAAATTTTATTTAGGGCCCAAGGAAAACTTCACAGAAGCTTTCAGTTCATGGCTTTCAATGTGTTGAGCATATTTGTAGTTGAGTAGAGAAGCTGGGAAATATCTTTCACTGTCAAATTTCAAGATGGTTTGGTTTTTGTTGGAGTACAGAGGAGATGGTCTGGATGACCTCCTGGTAGACCTTTCAGCTCCCGTACGGAAGCAGTATGCAAATTTGTCCCAGGAGATCACAACTCTTAGAGTCTTAAAGAATGGGCTAGTTAAGCTTTCATGGGAGTTTTGAGTTTGCTCAAGGCTTCATAGCTTCCTTTTTAAAATTCTGGAGCATCACTATTGTTCTCCATGGGATGTCAGATCTTATTAATGTCATATTTGAGCATCTTATTAAGAAAGTAATTCACTAATGTATTTGTGGTATCATAGCTATCCTCACAGTACCCTTGCAAGGCACTGGAAAAGTTAACCTCATTTTGCAGCTGGGAAAACTGAGAGATAGAATATAAAGCATAGATGAGGAAAGCATTTTTGGTGGCATTTATGCATCTGTGCCCAAGTTGTGATTACGAAAATCCCACTCAGCTGCTGCCTGAATTCCTTAAGTAGTTTCTCCTTCAACCTCAGAGGTCCTGATGTGTCTCGAGCTCTGCTTCTCCTTGGTCAGTCTGATCTGGACGCTGGGACTTGGCCTGTGGGGCAGAGGTATTCCAGTGCTTGGTGAAGGCTGGGCTTTAGGCAAAAAGCAATGGGGACTTTTTCTTTTCCTAAGCCAGCGCAGCCAGCCGTCGCGCAGTTCTGAGCATGCTCGTGGTGATGCCGCTGAGACAAGTCCTTCCTCTTGCCAGCATTCCTCACCTCCCTGGAGAGGACCAGACTCGAAGGCTGCAGGGTCTCTGGTGCCGTTTGGAAACATGGGACAGTTTCTGTTCATTACATGAGTGTCTTGCTGTCCAGCGCAAGTCTGACTCCTGTTTTTTGACTAAACCCATGTAAGAAGTCTGTCCCTGCTTGTGGCTGGGTGATCTCTGTTTCCTCCTTGTTTCAAGAAAAATGGGTTTCCATAGACAGGAATGGTATTGCATTCACACAGCATAGCATTGCAGTGTGGAAAAACAGTAAAAATATCAACTAATAAATTAAGTTATTTCATAATCACAACATCAAGAAAATAGGATTGTCAAGGTCCCTTAAAAGCCATTTAGTTTATTTAACTTTGTATTTTATGGACTTCTGGTAGTTCTTGGACATCAAAGTCTTAAGAAAGATGAGGACAAGACTCACACATAGATTTGGTAATTCGTCATGTCAGCTTTGGGGGAGCAGCAGGTAGAAGACAGCACGAGGCAGTTGCTGCAGCTTAATTAAAATGTTTAGCTGTAGCAAGAAAAGCACAGTGAGGTAAGTAATATTGTATTTCACAGATGTACTTCATTATGCCCACTCTATCATTATGATCTGTGGATTTTCTTCAAAAAAAGAGTTGGCTGGTCACTTTGTTAGAAGCCTGTTCTAATTCACCCTTTTGCTATAACTACACTAAAACTGCTCCTAACTGATAATTGTGTAGCTGCTTCTTAAACCAACCAACAAAAATAAAAAACTCTTCCAGAGATGGGTTGTAACCCTTGTTGCTCCAGAGCCTGACTGTCCTGACAGTTGGAATACTTTGCACAGTGCATATTCTGATGGATTTTGTACTCTTTCCTCCATGGACATGGAGAGCCGTTTACTCCCTTTGGTGGGTTTTTGGCAGCCTTTTACTATGCCCCATCTGTGATTGTCTTCCATTAACTACAAAAAGAGATGCCTGGGTGGAGAACCAGGAGAGGGTGGAGAAGGTGTGTTTCCTTCCTTGCAGAGGGGCTATCCACTGGGGAGGATAAAAAAACCAGACGGGGGTGTTCAGGCACCTCTTGACCACGTCATCAGTGACTGCCACAGAGTTTTAAATGAGAAGTTTGAACTTCTGGATCTGGGTATGAACTGGTGGATTTGGCCTCTGGATGTGAAGTTTAGAGTTTGGACTTCTACAGGTATCACGGGCATTTTCTTGATGATACTAGGTGCATAAAACGTCAGCCATCAGAGCCACCTGCAAGATGACTGCACATGAGTTTCAAAATACTGAAAAGGAACAAATAGTAGGCTTAGTATTGCCTCTGATGGAGCAGCTGAGAAGTCTGAATCCTTCTTTTATCAGAGAATGAAAACTTGGTGAAATTACCCAAAATGGATAAGGATGATTTATATAGTGAAACTTTTTTCTCTATCAATTAAAAAAAAGTAATGCCTGAGTCTTTGAAATAGAGGTTTCAATTGCTTTTGCATACCTTTGTTCTTATGTTTAAAATAGTATAAAAGTCGTCTGAATATATGGCAGATGAACATGTCATTTGGAAGTCTCATGAATTTAAATCATTATAGGAAGCACACAGATAATTTGAAAATGAAAAAAAAAAAAAAACCTCTTAGACTGTTACTTCTACTATTTATATCCAGTTGTACAGCTTTTGGATATCAGCTTGATGAATCCTCAAAAGCTCAATTCTGAGACATCTGTACTCTGATAAGTTTAATGCATTTGCTGTGCTATATTATATTAAGACATTCCTTATGCAAATTAACTCTTTGTTTTCCAATCTAAACATCTGGTTTATTGTTCAGTGTAGCAGAATGTATCCATTTAAAATAAGGCTGAAATTTCCATCACTCCAGAATTTTGTGAGAGCCTTTGGATGTCATGCAGAAGTGATTACCGAAGGCTTGGATTTCACTTCTTCACATATATATTCTTAAGCAAATCAGAGCGAGGGGGTAGTACATTTTAGTAGATCAGAAAAAAACCCAACAACAAAACCACAGAAGGCTTGGGTGCTTGAAGATTGACCTTTATCCAGCTGCATCAACTGGTCTAATAAAACATACTGCCTTTTCCTTCAAAATTCCCCTCACTAGATCTTTGACTGTCGTAGCTACAGAAGTGCGAAGGCTCCATACAGTTTTTTTGTATTCTTGTGAAGTATTAAGTTACTAATCAGGTTGTAAAGAAACTAACATTGTTATGAAATGATATTTTTCCCTTTAAAAAATGCACTCCTGCTTTCTCCTTACTTCCAAAGGAGGAGATGTATCAAATTATGGGATCAGCATATGCAATCTGATGACTGAGTCATCACTGGAAAGAGAACAGAGAAGAATTGTAGTTTTCCATTACTTGCCAAAGATAAAATATGTTTGTTTTTCCTTCATGCTACATAGGCTTAGTTGCTCAATTCCTCTTACATTTGGCATTTTGAATTAGCAGCTTTAGTGACTATTCTCTCCTGAGTCTTCTGAGGCCATCAGGCTGCCAGCTTGCTTTTTTAGGTGATAATAGCTATGAATGTTTAAACTCCTTTCCTACCTGTGTGTTTAGTTCCTGTAGAGCATCCTAATTTTATGTGACAGCAGCTCGTTCTGGCAGCGTAGGTGCCCGCTCACCCGTGGCTGGTCCATCGTCACTGCCTGGTCCTGATGCGCTTGCTCACGCACCGCATTTGTGAAAAGGTAGGTGGGAATATAACAGCTCCTTCCAAATGGTTTCCCGACTAGTTGATGTTTAATGTAGACTTCACTCTGGAGTTTAAAAGTATTATATTTGATTATATGTTAATTTACTTTGAAAAGCACCTAGAGGTATTATTTGTTTCAGTACACAAAAGTTGGAATCGGTAAAGTGTAATGGAAAAAAATGTGCAGAAGATGATGAAGATCAAGTGTCAAATAAAATCTTGTACGGATTCATTGAAAAGACAACCAGAACTGATATCTCAACTCTTTGCTGGTTTGGACACTTACTGAAAAATTGCTCCCTGTATTTAAGGAAAAACAAAATTTGAAATGAAATGAATCAAAATGCCTTAGTTGCTTACAGTTGTGGTGGTGGTTAGATGTTTTGTTTCGTTTTGTTTTTGTTCCCCCTCGCCTGCTTCTCTATAATGTCATAGCAGAAGAACTGGCTGTAATTGAAATTGAAACCAAAAAAATATAGCAACCCAAGGTGCTTGTAAGATTCTGAGGGACTCGGAGGTGTGCATTGATTGGGCAGCAGAACACAAATAATAAAAAAACCCTTTTACATGACCACAAGGATTAGCTTAAATACCGTACAGATGTTGAACCTGCCCTGCCGTTGGTTAGCTTATTGAACAAATTTCAAACTCATTCTATTTTCAGTAATTATTTGAGGTAAATAATGGTGGACTGTGAATTTACAGCTAGAGTAATGCAAAATTACTATCCCAGTATAGAGTTCGCTGACGGCTCTTTCCAGTGCACAGCCCCAGGTTGTCTGTGGGCAGGAGCATGGACGTGGATACAGATGTGAGGTCGAAGAGGGTGTTGCTGCTCAGAGATGATGTCTAGCGATTTCTCCCACTCCCATAGGCAATTATATACTAAATATTCATGTGCTTTTATATACTAAATATTAATGTATTTCTAGTCTCGATCAGTTCAATTCCCCTGGTTTGAAACTGAATGAAAAGAAGGATAAATTATTTGAAATTGAACACATTTATCTATGACATTTAATTAGTGTAAAGAGACTTCTCCTGATCCATTAAATTCCCAGTGCAGCATAAATGTATCTAACCCTCATCAATGATAAGGCTATCCATCAGCTCATATACTCTTTTCTATTACCAGTTTATCCTCAGATCTAGCGAAGGCCATTCATAAATTCATTTTACAGGTATATTGTTTGGAGAGGATATTATATGGTATAATCCCAAGCTCAAAATCCAGCTGTGATAACCGCTTTCTCTCTGACATACCAAGCCTTCAATCACATTTTATCACAGTTATGGATGTCGGTAAATGAACAGGTTTTTCTCAGAAACAATATAGATAAGCAAAGGTGGCTGAGAAGGTGTGAAGAGTAATTTAGACAGGTAAACAGCCTGGTAGATGTTTTCATTTTCAGTATCCTTTGTAAGAAAAAGCACATAAAACCCCTCATATTTAAAAATGACTTTGAATAGTTCAGTAAGATGATTCTCTATCCCTTGTTTGTCTGCTCCAAAGTAGAATTAAAAGAATTAATGTTTTGTCAGTCAGTCACACAGGACTTTGTATCAAAGAGCTGCTGCAAGCACCAGGGAAAGCTGCTACAGGGAAAGCGAAAGCTCCCTTCACTTTCCATTAAGGAGAAGGGGATGCTTGCTCGTCTGCACTGAAAGGTGGGTCTCAAAGGAGAAGCAAAGCAGGATTTTATTAAGTGGGACTGACCTTTTTAATCACATGGGCTGTACTCACCGATCACTAACCTGGACTGACCCTCCTAGTCGCAGCTGCTGAATTGGGAAAGTTACTATATTTTGCTTTTGTTTTCTCCACGTCTACAGAAGATGTTTGTGGGTGCTGAAGTGTGCAAATGGGACAAGGAAATATATTCTCCCTTACTTTTGTTTTGTTAGAAAAGTCACTTTGAACCAAATTAAATCTTTTCTTTGGATAGACATGAAACAGTTTCTTTGTTGTTTTGTTGTTGTTGTTTGTTTTTTTTAATCTTGAATTAGTGTTTGAAATAATTTAGAACAACAAAAAGTTTGAGTGCAAAAGCACTCAAACAATGATTTGGCTTCTCCAAAATTGTGCAGGTTTCTTCCCTACTGCCACTCCAGTGAAAAACAATAGGATATATTTGACAAACATGACCATTCCAAAATTCAGTATGAATCAGGTGCTTGTGGGAAAAGAGGGAGGATGGAGCCCTGGGAAAATGGTTCGGAAAAAAATACCTGCTATTTCTAGTCCTTAAATCCAGTTTCCAACAAGGTTCTGTATAAACTAACTCAGAAAAGATGCATAGACCTTACTTCTGTGTTTTCATTCCATTTAAATTAGGAATGCAGATAAAAACCCAGTTTACAAAAAGATTAAGAATATCAAGCTAAACCACAAATGTTTGCTTAAACATAATAATCATTACCATTGCACTATCATTGCAATGATAATATTAAATAATTTGTGGAAGTAGCTGAAATATGTGTCCAGCTCACTTGCTCATGGGAGTATAGTATCCAAGCTGATGCTTTATTCTTCTGTCACATAAACAACTAGTTTCTTTGGTCCTCTCACTTTTTTTTTTTTTTCTTGACTAGTTTATGATCTCTGCTTCTTCCCCTCAGTGCACTTACCTTGTATTTCATGAATTGCATACAACTAATGATACGAGAGCACTCCTTAACAGTAAAAGAGAATTTCTAAAATGAACCTATTTACAGCGGTGCTGCAGGTATCAGTAGAACCTCGGTTCTGTGCACCACAGGACCTTTCCTCCCAGCCTCTCCTCTCCTCAGCCAGCCAATGCCACCGGTGGATGCATCTACTCGTCTCTCGGCACTTTCTCTTGGGTCACCTTTGTGAGCATCTCAGGATGTGCTGGGGCTGGAGCCAGTCCGACTTACCTGGCCTTCGTCTCTGGCCTCAGAAGCCTTCACCTGCCTTGCACGCACCCTCGTGCTGCTGTTGATGGGGTTGTTTTGAGCTATCGATGTGTTAATTCTGTTGGTAGATTGAACCCTGTGTTCTCTCCATAAATTTCTTTTCTTGTGACATGCACATTTCAGATAAGCTGAGGCTGTGTCCTGTGGTTCTGCTCGCTCGCGCCCTCTGGCACTTCTCTCTTGTTTGTTTGTTTTGGTTTTTTTAAGAAGTTTTTTATTTCTTTACATGTTTTCAATTTTGTCTGATTACTGGGAACTAGTACTATTTCCAAGATACACGTTTCTGAAATGATGCTTTTTGTGAAGAACGTTAAACATAAGTCTCAATGAATTCAGTGTGCTTTCTGTATTTTGCACAGTACAAGGAGAAGCTGCTATCTGATTATGTTTTCTTTACGTTAAACAGGTCAGGAGCTGCTCGGATGCTTGCAGACAGGCTGCTGTCTCACTGGGACGTAGCAGGGACTGCCAATGCTGTATCCCTTCCTCGCTGGAA
Source organism: Elanoides forficatus (assembly GCA_025311575.1). Classification (NCBI taxonomy): domain Eukaryota; kingdom Metazoa; phylum Chordata; class Aves; order Accipitriformes; family Accipitridae; genus Elanoides; species Elanoides forficatus. Next base: position 23,266,057 of record JAOBAS010000033.1, read on the forward strand.
ACAATGGTACCCCCAAAATCGTTTGCATTCGTTTGCAAAATTCGATGCATTGCGTGCATCGTTTAGGCAAACTCACTGATATTTGTGAAGTTTTTTGTCAGCCTGTGATCTGCTTTCTTACTGAAACACTTCTGTGCCTTCCAGGTGTGGTTATTCAGTGATGCAGTCTGTGTTTCTTAATGGTAGGCAGAGATACTTACGTGCTTCAGCTTTTTTTTTATGTGATTGGTCATTTTGCAGGAAGAAGAAGCTTTATTGGGCTTGTACCAGCTCATGCTATATTTAAAGCTGGTCTTGTGAGACACTTCTCTTCAGAAATTGTGTTGTACTTGGATTCAAAACAACCACTGAAAATAGTCTATATTACTGAAAAGTGAACCCAAACACTATTTTTTGGGTGGTTTTTTTTTTTTTTTTTTATTGGAGTCTGAGGACTAGTTAGCTCTAACTCCAATATCTTAGAATTACAGTGTGGTAAGATGGTTGTCTTACAGACGTAGGAAAAAATATAACTTTTGGAAATGTATGAATTCATTGAGAAAAGAAGCCCTGAAATTTCTCTAATAGACCACAGAAATTCCCATATATGTGGCAGAAAATGAGGCAAAAAGGGTATTACCATCTGGGGCTTTATGGTGATAGCTGTCATGACTCAAGCCACAGGCTTCATCAGGAATCTGTATTCAGACCTGATTTTCCACTAAAAAGGGGAGGAAAAAAAAAAAATCTCTACAACCAAATGTACATTGTTCAATACTCCAATATTCCTGGTCCACTAAAACTTCTCTAATGAGAAATTAAGAATGAAGCAGACCATGGAAGTGAGAAAAATTTGATTTATGCCTCAGGAGTGGGTCAATAGTCCCGGGCTGAGCGCAAGGGTGAAATATGAAACCATCACGTTAATGTCCGTCGCTGCAGACCTGTGGTCGCTCTTGAGGAAGGGGCCTGCCAATACACACCCTGTTCCTTGGAATTTATTAATAAGAAAAGAACAAATTATAAATCATAACTTGGGAAAAATAAAAGCAGAATTGGTTTCATAGCCTGAATCAATGAGCAGCATTACTAGGCTACCTGTTTCAAAAATGAGATTGTTTTATGGCTAACATGTATTTGCACAGCATCACATCAAAGTGCATTTCAGGAGAAATAGGACTTCTGTATAATTTAAACAGGCACCTTTCCTTGGACTTAAATAGGAATTGAATAATGCCATAGGCACTTTTATGTTCATGCATGATTTAAGAATTATTAAGATAGATTACCACCCTTACAGATGTTGGTAATAGAGGCATAGAGGCACCCAAGTCACGAGAGCAGTCTTCTGTTGCACACAAAGCTTTGTAATTGATTTCTAATTATTGATCATAGCAGAATTCCTTTTATACAATAGCAACAAATGTTAGGGGATATTTTAAATTCATGGATGATTACTATCAAAACCAGGTACTATAATCTGTTTAAAAATCTTTGTGCTTTACAGAATGTAGAATATTCTCAAAGCGCTTGAATGCGGTCTCTTGATCATGCAGAGGTCAGAGCCAGCAGCTATTGCTTTAACATCATTTCAGAAAGATACATGAAAACTCCCAGCAAAAGACAACTGAGCTTTCGTAGGACTTCAGCGTTTCTAGGCTGATGGTCTAGACTAGTCACTCATTCTGTGCTTTACTTTACATGCAGTACCTCCTGATGCTTTAGTATGGTTGAACTATAATTCTCAAATGACACTGCTTTGCATATTGGATTTAATTCTTAGGTGTAGATGTTGTGTATTCACCTGACCTGATGGCTGAAAATTTAATTGCTGATAAGGGTATTTGGGGGTTTTTTGTTGGTTGGTTGTTTTTGGTTGGTTGGTTGGTTGGTTTTTAAGCGCACTTAGTACAGGAATTTAAGCCACAGTAGTCCCAGATTTCTCATCAGGCTGTAACCTAGGTTGCGTTGTCTTTCTGGGTATCAACCTCAGGACAACCAGCCATGTGGGCAGGAGCCAGATCCATCTTCTCTTTCGTTCTTCCACTGTAAGTGGGAGTTTATAGAGCAGAACGATGAAACTGAAGCTTTTTTAATTCCAATTTTCTGCTCACTATATGGAAAAAATTATTGTAGAAAAGCTCGTGATTCAGAGAAGTTGCAGAAATGTTTCCTCCTTGCCATGAAGGACAAAGCCGGATGGAAGGGGAAGCGGGAAGGGGCCGTGCCCGCTGCCTGTGCCGGGGGCAGAGCGGGGGCTGGAACGGGGGCAGAAGGGAAAACAGAGCAGATCTTGGAGCTGCTCCGAGTTCAGAAGTGAGCCAAGAAAAAAGAGGGTTGGTCCAGAGCCGTTAAAGTCGAAGGAGGCTGGTATGGGAATGGCGAGGTGGTGGCGGTGCCGGGGGCATCCCTGCGGGGGCTCTTGCCACCTCCCTGCTTTGCTCTGCAGGTTTCTTTTTAAACTGGACACGGGGGAGGAATTTTCCTGTCGCATACCTTCCAGCTGGGTGTGGGAGGTGTTCAGCTTCATCGCCATCTGTTAAGGAGGTGTTAGAGAACAGAGAGGGCTTTTTCCCTGTTCTATTTCAAGAAAGGAAAAAGAGGAATTTGTGTGTGTTTCTGTGTCAGAGTTTGCAGCTTACAGTAATAACAGCAAAACCCCATATAACAGCCGAAGAAGTTTTCGGGTACGCTTGTACAGAAATGTGAAATAATTATTATAGTCAATTATTTTCAATGTTATTGTAACAGCAATTTTTTCTCTCGGAGCAATACACTATTACAGCCAAAATGGATAAAGAGTTAAGTAAATTCTGTGCTCCTATACTAATATTTATTATTATTATTATTATTATTATTATTATTATTATTATTATTATTATCATTACTACTTTGAATTGGCATTGTTGGGCCACTATGGTAAGGAAATTGGAAGCAATCAGTCAGTGACTCTAGTGTACTTGCTTTTCACACGCAGCTGAGATAAAGGCTCCAGCACCCTATTGACAACAGAAGACAATTTAAGTCAGGGCAACCTTGTTAATACAGTTCTATTTATTTGCATTGCTCTGATCCTCCTGCTTCTGATGACTGTTGAAATATAGGAATGACAACCATTCTTAATAGTGCTTATTGTGGAAGCACTTTCACAACTGTAATAAAGTATTATGATGGAGGGGTTCATCGTTTCCTTACGGCACTCGTGGCCGTGCGCACCAACCCTGCTGTGCCTCTCCTCTGCTGAAACCAGCGGGGTCCCATGCACAAATCTCAACAGAAAAGTGATGGTGGGCTGAGGGGCAATTCCTCTTCTAAAGTATGGGTGTGATAGAATTATACCTCTATTTCTCAATATAGTTGCAGAAGATTGGTATTTCCTTCCATGGCTAATGGAGCCTGTTAGCTCACCAAATGGCTAAGAGTATATTCTATCAACAAATAAATAATACATTTTGTGTTTAACTGTCCCTAACTGATCTCTGAAAATCAGGTCATTGAGTCTAGTCAAAACTTTCTAAACCATTTTTGCTTTGTCTTTATATATATGCTTTTGTGTAAATCTGCATTTCTTTAGATAGTGCAATATGGTGAAAATGGTTCCAACTCAGTAAATCAGTAGTATTTGAAATTATTTTTTGTGGTTTTACTAAGGCTTGATTAAGCAAAACCTTTCTGTGGTTGCTGGAGTATGGCCTGAGATCAGCAGATGTTTTGCTCAGGTATAGACTGATGATAATAAGATTAATGTACTTCACTATTATTTATCTTTGAGTACCTACGTAATGGAAGAATATGCTTTTCCTGAAAGAACATATAAAATACTACATTACTGTGTTCCCATTTCAAGGTAAAAAAATCCACTGAAATGCATCACTTTCTGATGCTAATCTCCTCTGGCTCAATTCTGCTTGTAATGGGCTTTTGTTTCAAATGCAGCCCAGAGGCCGGGGATCGCACGCTTGGAAGCAGCAGTGTGACACAATCTGAGTGGCCTAAATGACACCATTATTTCAAGCTTCTGCACTTTTGAATGACTGCAGTAGCTGAATCACCATGTTTCCTCAGGTTTCCCAGCCTGATACAGAGCTGACTTGCAAATACTTATTGATGTGAGTAATGTTGTGTGTGCCTTCAATGCATATACATGTATTTTCTCTACAAACGTAGTAAAACCGCTGCTCTTTAAGTCGTTAGAATACTGCAGATGTTTTAATCCCTTTGGGAAGGTTCACAGTCCCATCCTTACCACTAACACTGCTGAGGGAAAAGCTGAATCATGTGCATGGTGTGCATCGGTCAGGTTTCTGCGGTGTTACAGTCGGAGGGGTTTGTGTGTCAGTAGGTGTCAGCATTCAGTTACTGTGTAATTGAGCAGCCTGATTGAATACTCATGGCAACACGCCTGCAGAATTAATGCCAAGTACTCCACAAACTGTGCTTTAGGATAGGATTACTCAGCCAGAAGTTTCTTGACACACAAAGGGAAAAAAATTCTTGAAGCTCTATTCACTGCCCAAAACCATAATTTCACCGCTGAAAATAACGCTCTGCTACTTCACTCTTGTTTGATAACACACAGTGCAAACGTAAGCACCCATCCATGCAGACTCACTTGTGTTTGGACTTGCGCTTGTGTGGGTATGGGTGCCGCTCCTGCTGGTTACAGCGCGTGGGGCTGCAGTTAGCAGGGGCTCCTGCTCCTCTCCCTTGAAAAGCTGAGATAACTCTCCCTCAAGCTTCTGCGCTAAATCGTTGCTGATAGCTGCAAAGGGCCTGTGATTGCACCTCCCTTTCTAACCATGTTACCACCTTAGTTTGCTCTCCAGGCTTGTAAATCTAGTTTAGCGTTTGGTTGATGGTTTAGGATTAACTACGACGTATGCCATAAGGGCTAGCTTGCCCGGGGATGCTGCAATCCTATTAGGGTAACAAGGATACTTCTAGAAAGGTTTTTGGAGGCATTTCTCAGCAGATATTAGCTGGGAAAGTGGAGTAGTAGGACTGTGGCTCTCCTTATTCCTGCCTACTCATTTTCAGGAAAGATGCTCTGAGGCAGAGGAGCTGTACGGCTCTTCCATAATGCAGAGCTTCAGTTTTGGCCCATTTGTGCAAGGAAACCATATGGTAATATAATGGATCTCGAAATGACACAGATTGCAGTCTAAGTACTGCTGAAAAGTAAAGTAATACATAGAAGCTCTTCTCTGTAAATGCATATAGTGTGAGTTGGGGTTTTTCAAGGTGCTATGGTTGGTAATACTCTTAAATTACCACCCTGACTCTGTGCCTGTAACTCCGCGTGTGACCAGTCCTTGGTAAATGCTCCAGCTGTGAACCAGGACCCACCTCTTCACAGACTGCAGTTCATTGGGACTGATTAATTTCCTCTGTGTAATTGGCTTTGTGAGGAGCAGAAAACCCCTTCAAACCAAGATCCGGTGCAGCTACTTTCATATCCACCCTAATACTGTTTCCTCCAGTAGAAGTGGAGATTTAAGTTAAATCAGAAAGGCTCAGACATGCTTATACTTTCTATTTCTTCCCTCTTCCCTCTCTTCCTATCCGCTGTAACTGCTGACATCAGTTGAAACAGCAAGAAGTAATACTTTTTTCACAGACCTAGTGTGCAAATGACATTGGATTTATAAACCTGAAAGGGGCTTGCTCGCCTTCCCAGACTTGCAATCTCAGAAAAATTTCACCTCAGCTGCAAAATGCAACTGTAAGAGAAATGTGTTATATTCTCCAGCAAGTGCAGAGGACAGGGGAAGTGAATCAGACGGCCCTCAATGGTGTCTGGGTCCCCTTCTTGGCGTTAGGAGCAGATTAGATCTCCTGTCAGGCAGCAGCAGCGCCCAAGGCAATGTCTCTCAAGCTCTACAGTTTATGGTCCAATTCAGTCGGTTAAGAAACTTTTTGTGCCTTGTCTTAGGAAAGGGTCCTGCACTGGGAATCGCTTTATGCCCCATTTATTTCCAGAGATAAGGTGGCCTTGCAGGCCGAGAAATTCCAGCCTTGGGGGATTATCCAAAGTATATGCCCTGCCCCGGCCATCACGGCCCCTTCCCTGCCGAGTCGGGGGAGCAGCCGTGGACTCGCCTCCTCTTCCTCCGTGCCCACGGACCGCTGCTCCCATGCTGCTTCCCGAAACATAACCGTCCGGTAAGGGACGTCGTCTTCCGACTGTGCCCCTGGTGCTGGGGACACGGCATGTCCTAGTCAGCCCTGGTGCAAGCAGGCAGGGTGTCGTCTGCTCCTTCTGGCGCGTGACCCTGCCTGTGTCCCCCCCTTGATTCATCCCACCCATCTGAGTCTCTCAAAGAGAGATAAATGTAGTTAAAATCTAAGGACGAAAAGTAGTGTTAATCATGCAGCAGTGGTGATGGCAGCACAGGGATTTGTATCATTATTACTGATCTACAATATTGGTGAAGAAAAAATAATTACCAGCTATTCATTGAGCATTCATTTTAACCATCATGCTGCAAGAATATAGCTAGTGCTGGCAACTAATCTTCTTGTAGGCTTTTGTGAAAAAGGCAGGATTATCCCCTTCATTTCACCCATTCAGCTTGTTTCTAGCTCATTTTGCTTTGCTATTTCTCTAAAGAATGCCAATTCTGTTTCATGACTCCATCCCTTCCTGGCTGACACATTGATCCTTCCTCAGGAGGCTCCGTACTGTGTTCCTCTGTAGTTCAGCATTATATTCTAACCTCAGTATAATGATTTCATTCAAAACACTTAGACTTTCTTATCCTGCAAGTTTAAAATATGCTACTTTTTGCTGTGGTGCTGTCTGCATTCAGCAGCCCAACACAAGCAGAAGTGAATCAGGAACGTTTGCGGTATGAAGCGGCGTGTTTTAATGGAATCATTATTTTTAGCAGTGAACATAATAGTGGTGTATCTTCAGCATGCGGACTTTTCAGTTGAATTCTTTCTTAAATACTCTCAGGGGAAGAGGAGAGAAGCTTGCTGCGAGTGTGGGAATGGAGGTGGTACGGGGCAGGGCTGCTTGTCACATTCAAGAGGCTTTGTGCGCCAGACTAGTTACGTGCCGCTATGAATTTTGCTCTAATGAGTGTGATAGGAACACTTGGTAATCCCTGACCTAGGACCAGCTGTTTGTGCCATGACATGGCTGCAGGTGATGACACAAACCTCCCGAACTGCTCATCGGCGTGCAGGCTTAGGCAAAGCAGCTGAAGTTAGGACACGGTGAGGGCCGTTGGCACGTACTCGGGGTTCCAAGTACGACCACCCCGTAACCCAGAAGCTTGGGAAGAGAAAAAACAATTAAAAAAGCATTGGGAGTTTTGAGGTTTGGGATCCACTAGTAGTTGGAATAAAGTCTCTTGTGTGGGTGTTGATCTTCCTGTAGTTTCTAAGGTGATGTGAAAGCTTTTCCTGAAAGACTCCTCAACTATGTCTTCTGATAAAGATGGGAACGCTTTTAGTTATCATTCACTTTTGATACAAATCTATCTATCTGCAGATTTGGCAAGCACTTTGCGAATAGATTGTCTACCATACAACAAATAAAAACAAAATCATGTGCAACTGAACTTGGAAAAAGTAGAATCCTTGAAAGACAGTGTGGTTTAGGATTTGGATTATAAAATGTTTCCAGGCCCAAATTAAGGTTTTTTTGGTTGGTTTTGTTTTTTGGTTTTTTTTTTTTGTTTTTTTTTTTTCTTATTTATGCATTTTTTTTGGAATTGCAACTGAACCAAACAAGTGTTGTGCATATTCCCCC
>JAOBAS010000033.1:23283414-23313306 GCA_025311575.1 Elanoides forficatus
GGGGAATAGCCAGGGATTTAAGTATGCTACGCACTGTCTGCTGTGCTTGTGCCGATACACTTTGATAGGCATTGGATAAAACCCCAAATTCACTGCACTCCATATGAGTTTTGAGTCTTTCAGGGCTTTCACTTAAAAATTCATTAAGAAACAACCATTCTAGGCAGAGCTCCAACCAGCTGGCATGTTGGCTACCAACCCTTTCAGAAATAGGATTTAAGGGCTTTCACATGTTTACAAACCAACCACTCTTAATATGTGTGAACTTTCCTTCCCTCCTTCTCCCTTTCCTTCCCTTCCCTTCCCTCCACCTTATGCATAAGAACACCAGACAGTTAATTCTAAAAAATACTGATGCATTTTGAACTGTTGCTTCAAAACCACTTTTACTATGAAAGTAGCCTAAGGAATTAAGGCACCCAATTTCTAACGTAATATATAGAAAGTATCTACAGAAAGCTCCTTGGAAGATCATAGGAAGTAGAAAATAAAACTTTGGGGTTTGTTATAGCTCTGTAGGATGATGGGCCATTCTTCTGAAAACATCCCAATAACATAAAGATGTTAGAATACTACTAATTCATGTCAGAATAGAATAATCTTTCTCTCCGAAAGCTTGATTTCTTCTCCAAGGCAGTATTGCACTTAAGTGGATAATTTAAGTTATTTGGAACCACAACAGCAGCATGGTCTGGTATTATTGCATGCTTTATTTTGAATCATGAACACTTACAGTATATGCAACGTGGAAAGTGTGATGATGTCATCTGGCACGTTAAACTGGATTTTCCTATGAAACTTACTCTCAACAATGTTAAAACAAATTCCAAATTAATGAATTTCATCAAAATCGCAGTGCAGTGGTTTAGCTGAAATACTATATTACCACTTTATTAATATAAAAGGTTTTGTTTCACTTTGTTTTGATTTTAATCTGCCCAAATGTGTTTATAGACAAGGTTGGCTGTGCAATTTCTTTGGCCTTCAGCTTATGGGGAAATTTTTAAATATATTTGTGTGTCTACCGATGAAAACAAAAAGCCACAATTGGTATCAATCACCTCAAAATCAGTTCTTTACATTTTTCATACCTGCAGTGCCCCTTTGCTGTGAGAACTGAATCTCTGCATCTCCGCTGGCCCCTGGTCAAACCCACTCCTGTCCTCTTCCACGTCCGCGCGCTAAATGTCTGGCTGTGATTCGCATCTCTTGGTTTCTGTGCATGGCCGTTTCATCTCAAAGGACTTGTGATAGGCTGGAGGGTAGGTCTGGCGTTTGGGTGCAGTTCTTCCTAATTGGTAAAACTTCTGCTTTTGTGGAAATTGGTCCAAATCTTTCTGCAGATACAATAGAGATAAAAGTCTGATCTGGGCTGAATGCCAGCTAGGCACTACACTTAAGTAATAAGCACAATTATCTTGCTAATAAACACCAACTTTGAATTAAACTCATGTTTATAGATGTATAGGATGCTTAAATGTTAAGTGGAATTAATTAAAATCTGGAAGAGGTTCTGTCACAGGCAAAGGTATAATAAATAAATAATCATGTCTGCTTCCAATATTGTAATTACCTCACTTTCTTTCAGAATTTCGTACTTACCTTAACTCACCAAGGGAAAATAGTGTCAAAGCCGTGACAGTTTTGCACAGACAAATATTTTCACCTTAAAATTATATCCATTGAATCAAATAATAAGATAGACATATTATTAGTACAGAAATCTTCTGTATATAAACTTCAAGTCTATGGAAAAGATGGTGATGTTAACCCACCACCACATGTGCTGCCGGAATGCTTTGTTAACACACCCGCTTGGTGCGTATTCAGGTTATATCTGTAGGTTAAAATTCTGGTTGTTCTAATGGCTGTTTTCTAAGTCATCTTTACTCTCTCAACAGAGATACCAGAGACAGGCTTGCTAATACACTGCACGTAGAGGAGTATTATCACCCACTTTTAAGTAGTGTTGATCTTCTCTTTCCATTTGTCACTATAGCTTGCATCAGTCCTCTGAGCATCCCTGAACGTTTTGAGATGAGTTGTTTATGGCGTATGATCCCAAAAGATCCTTCACAAGCACAGCAAGGTATTATTCATATTTAACAATGTGGAGACAAAGCTAATGTTTAGTTCAGACAATTACATAGGCTACAAACTTGCTGCCAGCTGCAGTCTTTAAAATGCTTTACTGTGTCATATTTTTCCTATGCTAGCATCAGGCAGGTCTCAGAAGGAGGAGAAGGGGGTAAGCCTTACCTTTTTGGTTTTCCTTGCCTTTTAGACTGGAGGGGTTTTTGTTCCATTTCTGCCAAACACTGATGGGTGTTCTTCCCACAGTCCTTTGAAAATAGTTTTGAACATCTGCGTGCTATTCGCTTCCCTGGTATTTTCCTTTTAAGTTTTAGTCTTAATTGGGGTCCATGTAGACATGTATTTCATTTGTTATATTGGGCAGCAGCAACAGAAGAGAACGTTCCCTCCCATGGAGGTAGACTCAAGAGAGGACTTCAGGGCAGGCAGCTCTGTGAAGACCCTTGCCGATCACAAGCAATTTCCCTTAAAATCTTTTATTTTTGGGGGTGGGGAGAGATTTGTGGAATCATTGCCATCTGTATGCTTCTGCACCGATAGTAATCGAGCTCCTCTGCCAGGTAACTCTTCCCCATGGGCCCCTCCTAAAGAGAATTTTCTAGTTCAAAGGCTCTGCAGAAATCCTATGCATCTCAACTACCCTGTCCAGCGAGACCTCTGAGCCAGCGAGGAGTTTGTTGCTGAAATCCCTCGATCTGCAATTATAGCGAGGCTTTGTGTGATGTTGAGCTCCATCCCGGTGGGATCCCTTGCGCAGATGGGAAGGCAGTGAGTGCTCCTCTTCTTCACTTCTTTGCCTCCTGCCATTTCTTTGAGGTTTTTTGAGTTTCACCTGCCCTTTAGACTAAACTCCTCCATGCACAAGTAAGGATGTATGCTTTCTCCTTATTTTTTTTTTTTCCTTCCAAACTAATAATTTAGACCGAGATATAATTTACTGGAATAGCCATACGTCTAACATCATGCACTTGCAGAAGACCTTTCCAGAGTGCTGCTAGCATGCACAGGCATGACTATCTACCTACCCAAGCTCCTTGTGTTCACTATAGATTGTCAGAAAAGGTGACTTGCTTGGACTTTAGATGGACAGATGGACTTGTTTGAGCTTTGAAATGCAGTCACGACTTTCTGTTGGAGAAGAAAAATTATGATAATGTACAAAAATGCTAATTGAAATTGATTGGTTTTGCTGTACACTCTAGAAAAGTGCTAACGGGGACTACATAATTAGGCAACATAACGTTGTTGTGCTGCTTCACCCTCTGTTAGAAGACTGAAGATATAACACAGAATAACAGTGCAAAAAGTAAGGAACAGCACAGAGGCGTCCAAACACCTGTGTCTCTGGGTACCTGATGCAAACGTGAATCAACCTTGCTCTCTTCAAAACATTGCCCAGGCCATCGTGTGGCTATGATATGCATTGAAAGAATTAAAAGATTTTTTTTTTTTTTTTTTTTTTTTTTCTTGAAAGAGGTGATTCCGCATGAACCCATCCAGAAGTCCCATAGCTCCTCTGGGAATTAGAGATATCCTCTGCCTTCCTTGCTTTGACCAGTACTTTCAGCAGTGTAGTTCACACTGTTTCCCAGCAAAGAGTTTAACTCTCTCCTATGAGTTAAATTTTTATGCCAAAATTTAGGAAAGTGTACCCACAGTTATCAATAAGATTGTTTCTTTCTAATCAATCATATAGAGATATTCCAAACCAATGCCTGTGTAAGAAGGTGGTTTAATTTGGGGTGATTTATTCTACTCAATAAAAGCTTTACAAGTAGCTTTAAGGATCAAGCAGCTTTAAAGATCATGTTATCTGATAACTGTTGTGTTATTGTGTCAGAATTAGAACATAAAATCATTTAATTACCCTATTCTGTATGTTCAGCACCTCAGGATATTTTCCCTTTCCACATCATGAAATTGGGACATCCCCAGGCAGGTTATAAATTATAAAATATCACTGTCAGAGGCGAGTATCCTCAAGTGGAGGTGAGTATTTGGGGGGGGCAAAGGGACACAATGACACATGACAAAGTAGAATTTGCTTTATCAGTTTCTTTGTTTTCTTCAAAGCCAATTAATTTACCCGGTAGAATATTTGCAGACATAGCAGGCAATGGAGAATATTTATGGTAAGTGAATTTTAAACTCAAACATGAACATTAGTGCTGAAAAGCTGAATGTATGAGTGGTTTTTGTTTGTTTTACCAACAAAGATATCACAAACATTGCACTGCAACTTCAACATCTGTATGTGCAGTAAAACTGAACCCCACTGTGAACTGGGATAACAAATATTAGCAGTTTAACTGCTCGTAAACCATGGATGCCATTTTATGTGGATAAGTAATTATATACAGATACTGTCTAGTAAATCATATATTTAATAACTTTTACATGACCCAGGGAACTTGAGGAGGGAAAAGGATTGCTCATATGCTACTGATGGTAATCAAATTCATTATTACTATTTCACTCAAATAATAACTAGTTTGTTATTACTTCACACACAGCTTCCATGGCTGTCCGTATTTATCCCAACTGTCTGTGCTAATTAAAATAATTATTTTGACCCAGTGCAAATAGTTTTCACACTCATTTGGTAGCTTCTTTTAAACTGTACAAAGAAACAAGCTGTTGAAATGTGATAGATGTGATTAGACCGACAAAGGAGCAAAATCTCTTGTTGGTCCTTCAAATGGTGGCTTAAGAGAGGAAAGCTGATGTGTGGAAAAATGACAATGTTTTTAGATTTGGGTAAAGAAAGGGAAAATGAATTGGTAACAACTCAAGCAGCTGCTACTTTCTTTGTGGTTTTTTTGGTTTGTTTGTTTTGTTCTAACAGCTGCCAGAAAAGATACCTTTGGGAGTTGGATTGTTTGACATTTCAGGGGTGATAAAATGGATGCACTTGGTCAGAAAAATTCTAATGCCTTTCTCTATCCGCCCTGGCCCCCTGCCACTGACAAACAATTTAGCTCACAGGAAGAGCTTTTTTTTTTTTTTTTTTTTTTTTTTTTTTTTTTTTTTTCTTGACAGCTTTGAGGATTTTGTCTGTCTGATTTTTGACAAAGTCAGGATCAATGTTCCACCAGACTTGCTTATGTCTTATAGAAGTCCCATGAGAAGGCTATCACATCTATCAAGGTGGATGAATTCTTTTTATAGATAAGCAACCAAAACTTTAGACAACATTTTTCCCTTAGCAAAAAATAACTGCATCAGTCTTCTACTCCACTGGAGATGGCTAGAATTCAAAAGCTTGTCATAGATTACCCAATATTTCATTAGCTCTTGGTGAATAGAGTGTTCCTTGTAATTATTTTGACCTCTACAGAAGTAAACTTTTAAATTAGTTTTTCCTTTCTGTTGTCTATTGTAAGGCATTAGGTCTTGATGATTAGCACTGCGACCTTTATTTTAGTTCAACCATTTTTTTTTTTTTTTTTTTTTTTTTCCCTCATGCATTACTCGGACCTTATCGTTCCATCTAGTCCATCACGATGGATTCTATTTTGAATCATGGTTTCTTAGGGCCTTGTCCATTCAGGTGTTGAATATCTCCAAGACCCCATAACCTCTGTAGGCCGCCTGCTTGTGCTTGATTATCTTCACTGTAAACATTTACCAGCTCACAAACCTCCCCCTTTCAGAATATCCTCACTGTCTGCTAAATGTTATTGTAGAGATGGCACCGCCTCAAACCCAGTCTTTGAACTCTATGAACACAATTAAAAAGAACACATTTTTAGTCTTCCCATTTCTTACAGGCATTTTGAGTTTGAAAGACAACCTTTTGCAGAATTTATGAACTCTGTTTGTAATTCAGAAGTATTCATTTGATTATATGTCCCTGGCTTTGTAGGAGCTGCCAGGAGCTTAAAGACATCTACTTCTTAGGCAGGATACCACTGCCTTCCCCCAGGATGTGTTACCTGGTAATAGCATTTTATTATATTTTTCTCATGCGATCCCCTAGTTAAAGTACACAGGGACTTCAGCCACGAGTAGTACATATCATAACTCCCTAAACTGGTACAACTTATAATTGCTAATCCTACAGAAATGCCAAAGGGCCAAGAAATGATGTGTAAATTCTCTAGCACTAACAACTATGCACATACAGTCCGGATTGACTTGCGTGAGAATTTGAGAGGATGTAGAGAAAGGTAGTGGGGGGACTGGAGAAGTGAGATAAACAACACTGCTGAGGTACTCTCCTTGGCTTGCGGTGCCTTTATATCAATATATTGTTACTGCTATATTACTTTTATACTTTAGATATGTAGATAAATATTTGTCAATAGTTCTCATTTTCAGTTTTATTTAGAAATTGTTATGACTGAATAAGCACCTTTTTGTATGTCATCTTCAGAAGGGATTTAAATAGAAGACTGCAGCAGATCTCTGAGCTCGCCCAGGAACTTATTGTAATTCCCTGCTCATAGCACTTGAAGGATCAATACCATTATTGTTAATGGGCATTGCATGCATGACTCGAGATGAAAACAGCTGCCAAATGTTGAATCACATTCAGTCTAACCATCCCAGCGTTGTGCTCTTGCAGCACATTTCCAGTTAAGCGTGAGCATATGGGATACAAGTCCTGCCTTGTGAATTATGGGGATAAAGCCACAATTAAGTATCAGCCTGTTTCCACAAACTGTTTTTAGAATGCATCTTTTTCACAATGGGAAGCAGTGCAGCCAAAGGTCAGTGGAAGAAGTATGATCCTTTCATGCAGTTGTACATATCTCTTGCTTTGAATATCTCAGGGATACACAACAAAATTTAGGTGCCCATGAGTACAGATGAATAGGCCTTGGGATTTAGGTATGCAGCCCCTCATTTGTACCTTCGCATGTTTTAAATGTTTTGAAATGCATACTACTATTTCACGATCTGTCTCTTGAACATTGTATTGCAGTTTAAAACATGTGGTCTGACTTTAACAGATGTACACAGTTCATGTGAAGATATATTTTTATCTTATAAATGTATTTGCCTCTGTTCAATATAGTTGCAAACTTGTTTCACTAGAGTGCCTGAAAGAAAACCATAATAATCAGCTGTGTAAAAGTGACTTTATAGTAGAAATTGGCTTGCTGGGACTGAGAGAGCATTTCGATTGTTATTTTCTCAGTGGAATAGATTGATGTGACATCTGAAATGACAGTCAGGAATAGATTCTGAACTGCCACCTTCATCTCTTAATTAGTACAAGTAATTCTTTTGAACAAAATATGGTTATCATTGAGTTCATTCAGTCCCAGTGAGATTAAAGAGTGCTTGAATTTAACTTTTCTTTTTTTTTTTTTTTTCTTTTTGTCCCAGGGGTGGGATAATCCCTGTAATTACATCATATTATCCACTGTTATTCATGTATCATCTCTAGTGATACTGGGATCTTCTGCAGATCACTTTGAATATTTAAACAAGACTTACCAATACACTTCTCATTCAACAGCTGAAGATTGCTCTAGTGGAAGTGGTTACTTTGATATAACCCTCCCCTCGCTGCTTGTTAAATGCTGGTTTTTAACCTCACTGTATTCAAAATATTGTAAATACTGGGATTTCAGTGTGTATAAAAAAATTGTAGCTATCTGTTACTCCCTCTGATGAATTTAGTGGTGCATGTTAAGAAGTCACACTTAAAATTTTGCCTGTAGAAGTCTTCAGTTGGGATACAGCTACACTGGGGATGGTGTACCGTAAGTGCTGGGTGCATCGCTGTGTCTGTATGGAGAGCTGGGTGGTATGCTGAAAGAGGAACCCACCTCTCTCCCTTTGACTTGCAGCATGTTTAGATCTCTCAAGCAATGGCCATACCTGTTTTGTCCCTGGCGTGTTCAATTTTCAATGGTAATTTCTTCCATATTCAGTATCTTCACTTTGTTCCTTTTACAGTTGCTTCCAAAACTTTCATTCCGAACTTGCATTTTGGATCCTTAACGAGATGATCAAGAGCCAAACCCAGGATTGTGTTGCCCACTGCTCAGCTGGCAGGTGGTACAATTCTGGGTACACAAGTACGCGGTGAGGTCGCTTCTTCAGCTCTTTGCCTGGCTTCCCCCACTACCCAGGTCACACGAGGCTTTGGGTCTGGACTGCAGATGTGAGACTGACTTCCATTCCTTAGCAAATACCGACTGCTCTCTGCCAAAATCAACAGGGGATCCCACTGATTTTGGTCAAGAATGGGTTCATGTCTGGCTTTTCTTGCAGTGATCAACCCTACGACCTCTTCTGTGGCCAGGTGAACAACTGTTTCAGAGCCTGCCTTGGCTG
Source organism: Elanoides forficatus (assembly GCA_025311575.1). Taxonomy (NCBI): domain Eukaryota; kingdom Metazoa; phylum Chordata; class Aves; order Accipitriformes; family Accipitridae; genus Elanoides; species Elanoides forficatus. The sequence continues at coordinate 23,291,800 of JAOBAS010000033.1, forward strand.
TGCATGAGGACTGCGAGTTCTCTGCTGGTCCTTCCCGATGTGATGTCTCTAAACCCAGACCTTTTCCCCTGCTTGGACATGGGGAAGCTGGCTGGTGAGTAACTGTTCCTTCAGGGTCAGACCCTTACTGCTCTAAGTTTGCTTTAAAGTCACTGCAGCCTTTGTTTTTTGCAGGTGGCTTTCTAGGTGAGAATGTGGGTTTCTAGCTTTGCCTTTTCACAGCATGCTTTAATTTAAGCCTGAAAGTTTCATTTGCATCTTGCTTTCTGTTCTTTTTCCTGACATTTTGGTACTATTACGCTGTTACCAAAAGAAAGAATTGGAAAGAAGGACTTAATCTTTCTAAAGCAATGCTTCTATGTATTTGTTCCAGGTCTGGTTTACCCACAGCCCGGTATTGCAGCATGGGCTTGGTCACACAGGAGGGTGTGAGGCACCAAGCCGGCAGCTCAGTCCATTAACAGGAGGCTTGCTCAAAACTGTTCGTGTTTTATGTGACAGATTGCGATTGAAAACTCCTAAGTGGTTCTGAGAAGTTTTCTCAGAGAAAGCAAGGTTGAGCAAGGCTCCTAAGGAGTGACGCTAACAAGCATGCCCCTTAAAAGCAATTAAAATACATTAAAGTTGTGTGATAGCTTCTTTGCCATGCTATAGTCTTGAGTTCTATGTAGCTCGGGATAAAATACAAACTGATTTATCTTTATTTTATTAAATCTATAGATGATCAATATGCACCCACCACTACAGTTCTTGGCCCCCCCTCCCCTTCATCTCAGAGAAGCACATGACTGAAAACTTTGTAATTCATCAAGTGTTTGCATTTTGATGGCAGTTTCAGCAGCGAATGTTGCTTTTCTGCACATCAGGGCAATAAGAGAAGGGAATAAATGGGCTTTAAATATTTCTGGAAGACCAGGGAAAGGCTGACACAAACAGGATTTCAAGCTCCATTTCATGTATGGCTAGTAGACTTCCACATGTCTTACAGAGACAAAATGGAAAATGTCACTTATGTTATGAATTTCTGCATGGCATTCCCTACTGAAACCAATGTGTCCTTTTCACAAATGGTGTCATGTGTGAATTTCTCATGATGGACTGAAAGTATTAAACCCATCCTATCCAATATCTCCATTTCAGATATGAAAACCATGGCAGGTAAAGAGATTGAATGGCTTTCAAAGGGTTTGAAGGTACATTTTTTGTCGAAAGTGACAGTAGAGGGAACAGCTCTAATTTTTTTTCCTCCAAGTTCCATTTCCAATTTGCCAGGTCACAGGTTTCCTCCGGCCCATCATTTACCGGACACTCAGTTTGTATATATGTTAGTAACCAGATAACGCTTTTCAACTGTTAGTCAGCCCCAGTTTTCCTAGGCACCCATCGCCAAAGGGCGTAAGTACTTACTTTTGCTTTCTCTCCTTTCCACAATGTCGATATGTATCGTCTAAATTCAGGGAGAAGAATCACACTTCTGTACATTGTGATGGCAATCCATGAAAAGCACCTTCTGATAGGAAATTTATTCCTCAAATGTTTTTGCACTGTGAAATTGGATTTCACTTGTGACGTATCCTGTATACGTATGAAGAAGAAATCTCACTAAAGGCAGAATTGAACGGTACCGAGAATTGGGAAAATCGTGGGAGCGATGGGTGTTGCAGGGAGTGGTGCAAGCGAGGAATTTGGAGCAGAGTGGAAAGCCAGGTGGAGTGGTCTTGTCTGAGGTCCCAGCACTTTGTCTAGCTCCGTCACGGAGGATGTATGCATAGCATCAATGCACATAGCGTATATGATTATTTTTTGAGTCGTGGTGTTTTTTACAGGGCATGTTAGGGGATTAAAGTCTGTGAATCCTCTTTAGCTGCTCTGGGGATCACAGGTTTCAGAGGACTTCTATAATTTCTCAAAACCTGTGGTCAAATGCCAAAGAAATGAGGTAGAAAGTTGTCAAAAAAGACAGTGACGGCTGTTTAGGAAGGCAGGTTTTCAGGGCAGTTCAAGAAGCTCTGATATATGGTGTCACTGCTTGAAGGGAGATGCCACAGCACGCTGGTCTCCTCAAAATGGACTGAAGTCTGCTCCTGAGACGGCAGCAATTAGAGAGAGTGATGGACTGGGACTCAGACATCCCCTGCTCGGTGCTAACGGGGCTTGGGAAAACGCCTGCTGAATCTAGCAAATGCCTTCTTGTGCGGCAGGATCAAACGGGTAGAGAACATTTGCTGCACCAGAAGTGCTGGGAAAGCAGCAGCAGCAGCCCCCTTTGCCCCCTTCGCCCCCTGCCATTTTGCAGGGGAAGGGATTGATCGGTTTGAGCTGCTGCAGGAACGCTGGACCAGCCTGCCCATCAGAGAAGTGGATAAATTAGCACTTTACACCCTCTTGTTTGCTGGGCTTATCTGTGTCTATTGATAATGCGCGCACTGGTTTGGAGGGAATTTGCCACACGCAGGGGAAGGCTGAGAGGATAATCTTAGGAAAAGGCTTGGTCTGTGCTAGCAAATTAGTAAGACTTGAGGCTAGAAGTTTGACAGTAAATGTGCCACCTCCAAATGCAGTCTGTAAGTAAACTGAACCTATTAAAATAAATGGGCTCTAAATCTGTTAATATACCATGCATTTGAGGATCCCATACAGCCCTTACACAGACCTAGTTTTCATACTGTCCGTTCTTCTTCAGCAGTTTCTTCACTTAATCGCGCCTTCTCGAGCTGTTGTGGATTCAATCCAGTTGTCACACATCCCATTAGCATTAATCAGGTCTCGGGCCAGAAATCAACTTCATCCATGGACCGTAGGTCTGCTGTGCCAGTTTAATTTACAAATGAAGCAGCGCTGCAGAGAAGCCTTTGTGAGCGTTCCCACCGCACGCCCGGGATGACACCGGGGGATTAGTCATGGGTTTGAGGGCTTTGTGGCTATTCTGCAGCAGCAGCCTCGCACAGAAGTCTTGCACCCAAGATGCAAGCAAAAGTATTTGGCAGGGATTTCTCTAACGTGGGTTCGAGGGTAAATCGACCCTTCTAGGACAGGGTGGACCCAAATCCCCAGCTTTGGGATGGGGCAGTTCTGGCGCTGGAACACGGTATGCTGTGCTTATCACCCTTATATGAAAGGAAGGTACAGATGTCACAGGTTACTATAATTAAGAAAATGTTAAAATAACCAGTCATTCCTCCTGGAATTAGACTTGCTGCTTTTAAAATTTCATTAGATAAGAATCTAAGTCACAGAGAATATATATATACGCAATCACAACTACATAGTTCAAAGAGCTCTGTCAAAAATGGGATGCCCAAAAATATGACCTACCTTTCCTTCCGTTTCAGATTTCCAGGGAGTTATTAAAAATTAAAGATGCCTTTAAGGAGCTTCCCAGAAAACTGTTAAAATGTAGGACATAGTGTACCAGCAGGTTACAAAATGAAACAACTTTTATGCAATATATTGTGCTGCAAAGCAATTTTGTTCCAAGTATCTAAAGTATTTCAATTAAGAAAAATAATGATCAAGGTCAAACAGCATTTTAGTAGGAAGGGATTAGATTATTTCTATGGTTACTGTGCTGGAGCTACAACTAGAATTAAAGTTTTAAGATCCAGGTTACATTTACTTTTAATAAAAATTTGATGCTAATGGCCAATTTTTCATACACCAAAAACCTCTTTTTTTTTTTTTTTTTTAAGGACAGGATATAGAAGAGAGCTAAAGCTATGACGTAGCTTTATCATTTTAAAGTTATTTGCATGTTTCGCTGCTTTGGCACCAAACATGGTGAATGTTTTGACTATTCCTCGCTTAGTTCTTAACACATTTAAATTCAAATCACATGGGGTCCTGCAAGGAGTGATAATATACTGGTTTTTAATTTTTTTTCATTGAAGGTAAGCCCTGTACAACAAACAGGGATAAAAGTAGTATATTAATTTATCCATACCAAACTTTTACATTAGGGGTTTGAGGGTTGTTTTTATGCGTTTGGGGGGAGGATGTTTGTTTCCTTTTAAATCAATAGCTTTCAGACAGCATCGTGGTATCACTACCCCTGTTTTTGCAAGCGGTTCAGGAACAAGGTGGTTTGCTTTATGTTATCCAGCAGCCAGGCAGCACAGCTAGAAACTATACCCAGGTAAGCCAAATAACCTGCTTTGGGCTTATTTGATCAGAGTTGTAATAATTATGGAGTAAACGAGTCTTGCAAGACCTTGAGGAAGCTCCTGTCTGTCAGTGCCTCTCCTAAAAGCAGGTTTGTCTGTTGTAATAAAGCAAGGTGAAGCAAAATGGGGTGAATATAAAATACTTGTGGGTTTCTCCGGTGTCACAGACTGCCAGTCTGCCAGGAAATGTCTTTTCAAAACTACGGTCTCGTCTTTCCATACGTTCTCCCAGAGCGGTACTGTAGTAACTGCGATTAATAGAGGGGCACTGGAATAACTGTTGAACAGTATTTACATTAACAGTAGATGCTTGTACTTGTTTTTAGGGTTTGGGGGTGGAAGTGGCTGCAACAGCTGGGCTTGAAAATATTTTTAAAGGTCATATAAAGATATGGAAAAAGAATAGAAAACAGGTAAAATACTTGTAGGCTGTTAAGAAAGGATTTCATTTTAGCAACATTCCTGTTCCTCGTCTCTCCCTGCCTGTAGAACTTAGAGCAAGAACTGCATGGTGTAACACTAAAAACAATCAAAACTCTCATTTTCTTTATGAAGAAATGAAATTACCTGAATTGGGGTGATTGCTCTTATTGCTAAACAAGCATGGACAAAAGACGCAAAAAAAGAGCGACCAGGGAGCTGGATAACTCTGTGGCACTCATGCTTATGGCGTCCGGGCTCTGTGTCCCTGGAAGTGCCCATCTCCCGGAGGATTGAGCTGTGCCCCTCTCCCAGCTCAGTCCCCCTCTTCGGGTGGGCAGGGCACTGCTGAAGAGTTCAACCCAATCGGCAGAAGTAGCTTTTGCCTTGCACAAAGACAGAAAACACACAGTACAGAAATTTAAAAAATTTAAAAAAAAAGAAGAAAAAGGAAAAAAAAAAGGATAAAAAAGGGAAGAACACAGGAGCCCATATTGTTCTCTCAGGTACTTGTCAGCGCTTAGTAAAGGTGGTGATACAAGGACAGTAAAGTCTACTTTCTTATTCTACTATGTTAAAAGTTTGTGAGGGACAATATTTGCTTTCATTTCTCTGCCGGGACAGGTGTTGAAACGTGATGTTGATTGCACTGGCGTTACATTAAGATTTAGAAGACTCTGCCTGTGTTTGGGTAACTCTTTGCTGAGTTTTGCTGTCTTCTCAAACCTGCAAGATCACGCTGCTCCTCATCTACAGCAACACTTCATCCAACCTCGGCAGGAAAGAGCCACAAATCGTTTTTGTCATTATGGTATTTCATGTTCAAATTCATTTAATTAGAATAGGGGTTTGTTTTTACTGAGGTGCTGGAGACTGTCCTTTTTTTTCCCCCTCCAGCGATTAAAAATTGAAAATGTTTTCTTGTAATTATCATGACTGATTTGTAGCTTAATTGCACCAGGCGCCTTTAGATTACCACAGTCTGGCCAGATGCTTCAAGAGGCGTACTGAGATACCCTTGCTCTAGGATTAGATCATTTTGCTACATTAGAACGTAATACTAATTTCATATTTGGTAAAACACAAGCCGTGTGCAGCTAACGGCTTCTGAAGGGGAAAAAGGGAACGGACGGGAGCACTGGAGGCAGCGTGTCCAGCCGCCCCTCCTGACCCGGTGTGGGGATGGGGAATTGCTGGCGGGTTGGGCAGCGGTGGGGTGGGGATGGGGACACCATCTCCTCGGGGGCTGTTGGGGACCCTTGTGGCTGATGGAAGGCGAGAGCAGCGCCAGTTCGTTGGTGCTCGGCTCCCACCAGGAGTAGGTTCACCACCTGATGGAGGTGACGGCCAACCTGACGGAGAGCTGTCGGGGGTAGGGAGGATGTGGGACCCGTTCTGCAGATTTTCTGTGGGAAATCTGCCCGTGTGGGATCGCAAAGAACCTGGTTTCCTCCAAATTGTCGTGCTTGCTTTTATTTTGACAGTTTGTTTATTGTGGGTCCTCAGGCTTGTCACGGAGATTCAGCTAATGTTTATTCTTCTCTCTTGTCTGGCTAGGAAAATTTTTTTGATAGGATATTTGAGTTTGGTTTTTTTACTATCATTGTCAAACTAAAATAAGAACTAATAAATAGAAATGATAACAAAATAGGGGATTATAACATGATCTTTGCAAGTTTTAGATAAGGCATAGCAAAGTGGTGATTTTTGCCTTGCTGCACCAGCTACGCTTTCTAGATTACGCTTTCCTCCCTACACGGGGTTTGAATGGAAAACAAGAAATAGTGTCATCATCTCCACGCAATTCTATTACTAAATTATCAGAACATAGTCATATTTCTGGCAGCAATGATTCAACTCCATTTCCACCTCCACATGGATCAGCAGTGACCTTGATATTCTTGGTCAATGCTCATGTAGAGATGGCTTGGCAGGAGCAGGTGCCAAGCTGTGGAATATAATTTCCTGACAATGTATGGTATCTGGGTGTGTAATTGGCTTCTGGGCTGTCCCTGCACAGCTATAGGGTCCTTTCCTGAGCCTCTCAGCTAGTAGTTTTTAATGACCAGGAAACCATGAACCATCTGTTTGTACAGAACTGTGGAACCACACAACTGTTGCTGGCTTTATATGTTTTTGTACGCTCCTCTCAAAAATATTTTAAGCAAGATCCATTATCTAATTTTTAAAATGGACTATCAGACGAAGAGTTGGTTTTTTTTAATTAGTGGCAAAGGTGGAATCATTATCATGCAAGAGAACACTAAAAGGCAAAATTGCATAAGCAGAGTCCAGAAGTAAGATCTCTAGCCACAGCAAGCGTTACAAGCTAAATCATGTCCCTGGGGATGAAATGATGCAGTGAAGTAATGGACATTAAAGATCTCCTCCCCTCTCCTTTGCACTTGCTGCTTTGTCCATTAATGCCTGGGCAGCTGCCCATTTGGCCATTAATGCCTTTCCCGGGTAGGTGTGCAGGAAAGCATTAGGTGCAGGTAGAGCTCTGGCTCTATTTCCACATACGCTACCCAGCACAGCTGTGCTGGCACAGGGCGGCAAATAAGATGCACCAGAAAACGTCCCGTCGCCTGTGGAGCGGCTCATCGGCGCGCAAGAGCCACGCGGGCAGCACAGCCACCTGCGTCTGTCTCGGAGCACGTTAAAACCCCCAATTTTGCCATCGCGGATTGTGCCGCCGTGAGAAGCAGATAAGTGGCTGCTGTTTCCAAGGAGGAAAGGAGTAAGAGCTAAAGAGCAGCCTTACACCAAGCCTCGCTGCCGCTATGGACACTGTTCCTCAGGATGGCTGCTGGGACACAGGAGATACTTGTCTAAAGCCTTTTTCCACTGAGAGCGCAGCTTGCTCTGGAGCAAACTTGCTCTCCAGAGGGCAAAAAACCCCTCATGATTAAAGGATAGTTCAGGATGTACCTGCCAAAGAAAAAGTTTAATATAACTGGAAAAGGTTTAGTGCGACACAGTCTGCAGAGTCAGGCTTTTTAAGGTGGTTTTGCCTGTTCGACTGCTTGTGCGTAAACTTGTCACTCCCCACACCTCTGGCATGTCTATCGGCCACGGAGGGAAATTTGAGGGGTGTGTGAGACGTGTTCATTTTTTACTCTTCCAATTTAGTGATATCGGAAATTCACAAGCTGGAGAAACAGATAAAACTTAATGCTGAATGAAATCTATGTATGTCAATGCATGAACATCTCCTTTGCTTGATGTCATATTAATTAGGCAAGGTTTTCAAAAGTCATCTTAAACTCATGTAATTCATATGTGGGACAAGTTGAGAAAAGAGAATGATATATTGACATTGTCTCTTCGCAGAGATGGTTAGTAATAAGATAATAACAAATGTGCCGGAGTTGCTTGCTTTCCTGTTCAAGCAGAGTGTACTCCTCTTCAGTGTTTTTTATTTCACAGTGTTAACAGTTCATCTCCCTCAGGTCAGAAAAGTGCTGATCATAAGGGCAGTTTTGGGCTCTAGATAACGAGAGAGGCTTAATATCCTGAAAGATCTTTTCTACATTAAAGTGATATTTCCACCTACTACGGTGGGGTTTTGATAGTAAATCCAGGCTCAGTATCGTTTTCACTGGAATCTATGAAACAACAAACTGAAACAAATCCAGCCAGTTTATTGATCAGGGCTGGAGCCTCTTCTGTCTTATTTTGGCAGTTATTTTCTCATGTTGTGGTCCTAAATGTGAGCTGCTTTATCTGAATAACAGATACAGTTGCATTTTTTTTAAACAAACAAACAAAACAGGTTATCCTTCTAAAGACATTACTGGAAAGCATTGCTCTCTGCTTGTCACTGCCAATGACAGTCTTAAAGGGTGAAATACTGATGAGGGCTAGTGAATGTACACAATAATTCAGCAGCAAATTAAACCTTGAACACTTAAACATCTGTTTCTTCATCAGTTCCGTATATTTTCAACAGTTAGTGCTTTGTTTCTTTCATCAAGGACCAGCAGCAATATAATTATATGTTCAAAATCTGTGTTCTAGATCTTATTTTCTTTTTTGCTAGTAGCAACATAGAGAGATGCAGAGCCACCATGAGGATTGAAATTAGTACCTGATGCAGAAGCTTTTATTATTTGACTGTTTTCTTGTTCTTGTGGAACTAGTTCCTAATCTTTCGTGATAATTTAATAGGTTAAAAACCTCATGAGTGCCTACTTCATTTCTAGGACAATCTCTAAGAGAAAATAAACTCTGGCTCCAATCGCTAAGGTTTGGTTATGAGAGCCATCAATGAATTTGAATCTAATTAAAGTGTTAGTGCTACATAATTTCCCCCCGCCCTCTGGTGCATTGTACAAATTGCATGTGTGGAAATACCGATTTGTTTGTGAACTCCTTTAACTCTCAGGGGCAGCAGAGGCTTTGCGTGTCTCGGGGAATGCTCTGGAAGTGTCCCAGGCTCCAGCTCTCTTAGAGGACTGGATTCTCCGGAGCAGCCAGCAATGGCATCAGTTTGCTGCTGTACACCCTGCACTGGAAATGTCTGCCCGTTTCCCCTCAACAGACTGAGGCAGGTACATGGGTTTTCAAGTATGGTTTTAATTTTAGGTTCCTGAAAGTTCATCGTAAATAGATGCAGCCATACCTATGTGGCTGTGCTCAGTGGTTCACATCTGAACTGAAGTCATTGTAATGTTCTTTTTCCTCAGAGCTACCAGCTATGCAGACTGAATCCTACCTGAGTAGGATTAGGATTTTTCATGTTTAGCTCAAATCATTTAAAGGAAAGTGATCTATCTGGGGAGGGAGGCAGGGAGGAAAGCAAAATCAAAAAACCCCTTAAACACAAGCATCTTATTTGGGTGCTGTGTCTTTCATAAATCCTAAAGGTTATTTTGTTTCTGCCAACACTATTTTTGTTTAAAATCAGCTTATGTTTAGAATACAATAAGGAGGAGGAAGAAGAACCAGATTCAATAATTTTCTTATGCTTCTAGTAGTTGTTACCTACTTTATTACTTGCCAAAGTGCCAGAACTGACAAATTACCCAATAACACAAAACTGAAGGCAACATTGTAGTCGTTGTAAAGCTGGATTAGTTTATAAAGTATCCTTGTTGTGTTTCATAAAATGAATAACTAATATTCAGCAAACCTGTTGCAGATTCTTTTCCGCCTTCTTTCTCTTTCTTCTTTATCTTTCTGGCACTAAAAGGAGCAAAAAGTTAGACATTTATTTACTTGTCAAAAGAGAGGAGATCCTTCAAAAAGAAAAACTGGGTGCCACCTAACCCATTTCAGGAGGTGAAAGGAAATGCATTGGCTTCCAAGTCTGCCTGGCACTCCTTTGGGTAGCTGTATTGCTGGCTTGGGGGGGCTGGGCAAGGGGTTTTGAGGCTGGGGGTGTTGCAGTATAGTATTTTTTTTCCAGAGGGTAATACCAAAATTTACTCAGTGAATTACTAAGTACTATGTATTGAACTATAACTAACAGTTGATTTAATATTAAGCTTAGAATTTGCTGAAGGCTATTGTAGGAAAATGTAATGCATCAGAGCTGGCAGTTACGGCTTTCCAGCATTTTTTGCTTGCCCCTTTTTTTTTTTTTTTTTTTTTTTTTTTTTAATACTGTGAACTGCAGACACAGGCTACTGTCTCATGCGTGCAGGCGCGCACCTTTGAGGTGTCTCATTGTATTGCAAAGGATGCCCAGAGACAACAGTGTTCCTGTGGAAATCGGTGCCCACGGGGCAAAACCTGGACGGAGCTGCAGCAAAGGTGGCTGATGAGGCTCTGCATGGAGGAGTTTCTGGATGCGTTTTTTATGTTTTGCTAACTTTGTGTTTGGGGTAGGTTAAGCAGGGTGTTCCACAGGGAGCACTGCGAGAGCCTCACTGATGTGGGAAGGAAGCAATATTAAGTCCTGCTTTTATATATATATGCACTTTAAAACCTTAAGTATAGCAGTGTATGTGCATTAACACAGCTGCGCAGCCTCCAAAATAAAGCTGGGCTGAGTTCGATGGTTCATACCAGGGGCAGGGTAAATCTGCACTTCTTGAATTGCTCTGCAAAGCCATTCCTCCTCCCTGCCTTCTTTGCTCCTGGGATGTAGAGGGGGTACGAATAAATTGATGGTACTTTATCCTGCTCCACAGCAAAAATAGTCAAATTCTGGCCCAACACACTATGCAATTTAAGAATTAAGGAATATTTTACAGCACAGATATCAGTAAGAAAGAGCAAGCGCAGGTCATGTGGAAAGCATACTGGAAGCTGTATTTTAACCATTTGATTTGACACTGGTCCCTGCAGCCCGTTCCTCCTGTGTCATGGTGCCCAGGCAGAAGGATGTTCTCCTTCATGGCAAGTTTCAGCAGCTACAAAGTCCTGAACTCTCGTTTAACCCCTGACTCGGAAGGAGGCAACCTGACGGCACCTAATTCCATGTAATTACAGTTGGTTTCAGCCTCTTGCTTCTCAGGAGAATGAGCTAATTGAAGTCACTTTAGCATGTGCCACTAAAGCATCATCTGGATCTTTGACTGATCCTCTCTGGATGTTTTTTTTAAACTGTAACTGGTGTTTTACAGTGCTGTTAATGTGCCATGTCACCCCTGAATGCTTTTATGAGTATGTCTACATAACAAGGTACCCAGATTAATCCTGAATGTGCTTGCTTACAAAGGAGGAGCATCGTAGTAACATTAATGAATCAGCCTGTAACAGCTTGTATGTCCCGGTTTGCAACGGAACTAATCGGCCAAGTTACTCCTCGTGCTGAAACCACGCGGCGGTGGTGCAGGGAGCGCTGCCGGGGCCAGCTCTGCAGCGTGCTAGCACCTCTGGCATGTCCAGCTCCATGCTAGCTGCCTTTTCCAGTTATGATAAGGGCTGCAAAACACAAACAAGGTCAAAATAAAAAGAACCTATAAGTTGTTAAATTCAGTCACTTTTATTTAGCACCTACTTGTAGGATGGGTGGGAAACTGGCACAGGATAATTAGGTATGTTTATGCTAAAAGAAGAACTACGCTGTAGGACTGGAGTTATTAGAGTTCATTAGGAACAGTTCTGAGACTGGCGCTTAACTTGGCAACGTGCTAATGAAATTTGCCGGCGACACAAAAGCTAGCGAGGTATTGCCAGTACAGGGGAGGTTTGGTATAAAGGAAGAAATAGATGACTGGGAGGGCTGCAGTAATGAAAATAATATGAATAACAGTAAAAAGTACAAGATTATGCGCTTTGGGACTTAGAAATGAAAAATTTCTGCCATAACCGGAAAATTGCAGTTTTAGATGATGGAAGAAAAGAAGGACTTTAGTATTCTTGTAGATCTTTTCTTATAAGCCAGAATCTGGTGCAGCTATGCAAACCATTGCATGTAGGATGCTGTTTACAATTCTGGTCACAGTTGTTCAAAATTAATGTTAATTGGAACAGTGGAAGAGGACTTTCCATCTTCCCCATCAGCATCACCGCCTGCCTTTCAACAGGATCCCAAAAGGACTCAGTTAAAACAGCCCAGCAGCTCAAAGCTGGAGAAGAGGTCAACTTGTTTTCTGCAGATGCATCGGGACGAAACAGCAGAAGGTGACTACAGAACCAAAGGAATGCAGTCAGATCAGCATCAATTTCTCCTGAGTGAATTAAGACCAAAATTCATTAAAGGATGAGGACCTGGAACCCCCATTCTGTGGGAACAGACCAGGCAACAAACCTCGCCAGCTGCAGTGTGGACACATCAGCTGACAAAAGAAATGGTGCGTCGCGGTCGCCTGTGCTAGCGAGGGACTCGGTGAGCCAGGCTGCAGTCTTATGTTCCACAATGATTTTTTTTTTTTTTTTTAAGCTAGGCTATGCTTTCGAAAGCCCTACCATGCAGTTTTGATGGTTAACAATACTGCAGACAGTCCATCTGTCTGTCTCTTCCTTTTGTTAAGCAGCATAGATGGTTTGCTAATCAGGAGAGGCGTGATTTGTTCTCTCCAAGTGGACTAAAAAGCAGACAGGATGAAATTTAATAGAAAATCTTAAAAGTGTCTTCAGGGACTGCAGCACTGGAGGAGTAGGGCAAAGCATTGATAATTTTTTTTTTTCCCTCTTTATATATGTGTGTGTGTGTGTGTGTGATGCATTTACATTACCAGTGTGGCCAGGTGCCCAAGGAGAACATCAGGCACATGAATGTATTTTGAGGCTGTGGTGAGAGCCATCATGTTCCCAGGGCTCTCAGAAGAAATCAGGAAGGTGCTGACTGGTAATAGCTTGGCAAGTAAGCAGAAATTTTAAAAGGTTCCCATTTAAATTTGTGCAAGACTAGAGCTACCCCTCAAAGTGGCCCATACCTACAACTAAATCTTCCGTTTTCTCTTCAGCATGTAATTTCACAGCAGTCTGATTGCTCTTCCACAGCATTTTCATCATGCTGTACAAGAAAGGAGAAAATTACTAATAATTAGCTGAACTCTGCAGCCTTCACTCAAGCAGAACGCCATTGACTTCACTGGGAGCACTTCCAAGGATTGGATTCAGACTTTTTTCCCCACTTATCAGTTGGGAAAGGGCTCAGCAGAACCCCTATGGGACCCCAGCACAGTGCCTGAAGAAAAGATCTTTTTTGTTCTTGTTGTTGGATGCACTTAGAAATATTTCTAGACAATATGGTATTTTGATAAGAGTATGTATCACACCTGTGAATATATTTGATTAAAGCAAGAATTATTATCAGTAATGATCTGGAGAGGCAGATATACGAGCAATGCCCTATAAGTGATTGGGAAGATCATTTCACTGAAAATTTTAAGTTTTACTGTACTGTGATTTTTTTTTTTTTTTTTTTTTTTTTTTTTTGGTGTGTGGAGTACATTTCGATGCATATTGCAAAGAAAGCACCTAATCAACCAACACTACTTAATCCAACTAAGAGAATTATAAAGCGAAGGAGTAAACAAATACAGCTGGATAAAATGATGGGCCTTACATGTGTTACTTCTGAGAGAACCTAGTTGTAAAGCGCTTAGGAAACCTTCATCCAGTAAGTCTTTACAAGTGACAGCTTGCCAGACCCTGATGTCTGATGCATTTGGGTTTTCTTGCCCACAGCGGATTTCTGTAGGTTAGACAAGCATTTGTGCTGATAATCTGTGAAGTGGGGAAACATCTGAACTCCACAAGAAACAAATAGATGATCCTGTGCAGGTATATAATTTTTTTTTTTTTTTTTTGTTAAAGATCTGGAGTCCTACATATTGGGGGTGGCTAGGAGGGGTTGGAGAGGGACCCTACATGTCCAGAATAGAGTTTACTCAGTCTCTGAACTGTCTGTAAGTTTGTACCCTACCCAGGGAATTGAAACAAACTCTATTTTTAAACACCGACCCCTATTTTGCCCTTACCTTTGGGAAGCAGCAAGCTGCCTATCTGCTGCAGAGCTGCTGAGGCGAGTGGGGGGCATTTGCCGAGGCGAGCGTGGATTTTGCTGTCCCAGCAATATGGTGGGATGGCTGTGCCATGGTGGGAGTTTGCTGCTGCCCCAGCAAGATGCAGCTTTGGCAGGCACGCACTTCTTTTGGCTGTGCTGGGTGCTGGCAGAGGCACATGGAGGTGGTGAGGACCTTCGTGTCTCTTCCTACCCTGCTTCTTGGAGCAATGGGATTGAACAAGGTCCTAGATGAGCTCCTGAGACAGGCAATTCATCCCCATCATTATCTAAGAGAGCATCTTTTAAAATCAGCAGGGTGGGCATGATTTAGATGGCTGTGGCCATTTCTGCAAGTGTTGGTGATACAGAACTGGAGGGAAGTTTGGGGGAGGTTAAGTCACACCCTGATTAATTCCTGATGCTTTGATAACCTGCCAGCTGCCGTGAAAGCCAGAGACAGAAACATCTGTATTTGCAAAGCTGACTCCGCTGGCTGAGACAGAGGTTTGGGTTTTTTGGAACGACACCTGGCAATCTCTGGCAGTTGTGGCATTGCTGGAACTGCGTCCCCATGTCAGTTGGTGTCATCCGTGTGTAGGTCTGATTAATTCTGGTATTTTCCGCTCTCGGACTGTAGCACTTTTCTTTGTTACTGCACTTTATTACCATCCCTCACCCCTCCAGGCATTTCTCCACAAGATACTTTTCATGCCTTTTGCAGCCAAATTATAGTTTTCTCTTCCACCTCCATCTCCTCACACCGCTTGACACGGGGTTTCGCCCTGGCCGGAGGATGTGCCGAGCTGCCCGGCCCTGGGGCGGGCAGGGTGAGCTGGGCTCTTCCCCCTGAGTAAAGATGAGCTCAGCCGGGCTGAGGCCTCGGGGAACAAGTATATCCTTAAAACAGCTTTTCTTCTGCAGCAAGGGGGGGTCCAGCCATTACTGGGCTGGGTACCACGGTGCTCAGGTTCTGCCTTACCACCGGAGAGGCAGCAGCGCTGCTTGCGGTAGACATGAGTACAGGTGGAGTCTGAATTTAGTCTCTAGTTAGGACTGGTAAAATTTTTTAGTAAATCTGGGACTAAAAAAAAAAGCAGGTTCTTACTTCTGACTTGTCTTTTGCCTGACAGTAGAAAGAATGAACTATTTCCGTAATGTCTGACAGTTCTACAAGACCGTCAGCTCGCTCCTACCAGTTAAAACCCATTTGTCTTTTCATTAGTTTAAACTTTCAGGAAGAAAAATCTTTTTGTTAAGCAAAGAGGCATTTGAAAACATCAGGATTTAGAAAACAGTTATTCTTGCATGCTCCTAAGCCCCATGTTTTTTTCCTGTCTTTGTTTTCAAGTCTAAAAATGACAGGAAGGTCGATGTGACCATGGCTTAAAAATTGGGACCACGAATCTGATAAATGCTGTAGCCTCACATGATTTTACTTCTGTGAATAATTTTTTTTTCTTCCAACAAGACCAGTTCTTGAGGAGGAGGAGGCTGACCCATGGAGCCCTTCCAGAAGGCACTCTGATAACTCAATAACTCATGTTTTTTCGCTTCAGCAGTGCTATTTGTTTGTGTGTTTGACATTTGTCCTACATTTTTGTACCACCTACTACGACTCCCTTGGATTGAATCACTGCTTCCATTATTATTTCTCCCTTCCTTGACTTTTTCCAGTGAACTGAAAATATTTTCATTCTTGTTTGCTATTGATCAGATAATCCACAGGTCTGAGCTTCTCTGACGTACCTGGGACTGTAGGTTGACGCATTGGAAAACAAATACATATAAGGAGTAGCTTACACTTTTTTCCCTGTACTTACACAATGTTTTAATATTTGCAATACATTTTGATGCATTACAACTGACAGTAATTACATTACAATACACACAGTGTGTGTTTCCAGGAGGGGTATCTGAGAAAGCAAAACAACTAGTAATTCTTTTGAAAAAACCCTCTGTTGTAGATAAAGTAGTTGGTTGGCAACTAGTGCCTGAACACTTTCAACAAATTTAAAACATTTTCACTATTTAGATTCTTCTCAAGAGGGAAAGCAGTTATTTTTCAGATTTAGTGAAGACAAATGCATGCTTGTCCGTGAAGGCTTTCCTTTAGCTCTTGCCTTCCTTGAGTGGTTTGGTACAGAGATTTGGGAGAACTGCAGGCGAAGGGATGCTGCGGCTCGAGAATCCCTTCTCCAGGCACCAGGTGGGGTTCTTCCCTTGGGGTAGTTACATTGCATGGATTTTTTTTCTTCAGCATGATAGGAAAATGTGATGCTGACTAAATTAGCAGCCATTAAATCACCGTTCAGATATTTCCCAGTCAAATGTTTTTCCTCACCGAGTGCTGCTGCTGTTAACCGGCAATGGGGGTGAAACTTTGTGTATTTAACAGCCAGCTAACTGCCGCCCTGTGCGAGGGACTGCACTGTCTTCTCTTTTACAGCTGGATATTCTGGGGGAAAACAACGTGGAAGTATCAAACCACAATAGCTAAATGATAGTTAATGACTAGGGGTCACTTTTTGGGTCACTCTTTGAACACAATTATTCCTCTATAGTTCAAATTTTGTGAGAAGGGCACAACATAATATCCTCAGCAGGGTACAATATGTCTCAAATAACGGTAAATATATTGAAAGCGATGCAGGATTTAGTCATCAGAGGTGGTGAGCGGAGTTACCTTCGGCTCTGTCTTACTCCAAAAAAGACTGAGGCCATTAAATGCTTTTGAAGATGGGATCGTACTGGAAAGATGGAGTTGCTCTTCTGAAGTGTACGGAAGCCTCCCGCTGTTGTTCATCCCCAGAATCCAGCGGCGGGATGCGGCACCACCACAAGAGACACGCACAACCCCCAGCACTTTGCCTGCAGCTTGTGAAGAGAATTAAGTAACAGTCTCTGAATTTTTTTTTTTCTTTTTTTTTTTTTTTTTTTTTTTACCTTTAAGACAAACATGTTTTCTCCTTAAGATACAACAGCAAAGCTTTTGGAAATTTTCTATGGCTCTCAGTATTTTGTAACAGGTTGGATTCAGGTTACCTGGTGAGCTTAGGCTGCATCTCTCTTCCCCCGTGAGCTCCGAGTGCTGGTGCGCAGCTTCCAGCCTGCCTGCATGGCAAGAGGAAAGGGCCAAGACAGCAGCTGTTCCAGGCTTCCATCAAAACTGAAGTCCATGGAGTTTTGGAGGTGAGATTGGGTGCATTTTGTGTGAAAATTCAACAAAGCTCAGAAGTGTTTGCTCCTGCCCAGTTGGCCACCTGCTCTGCTCCGCAGACTCCCCCAGGAGCTTCTCCAAAGACTTGCGAAGCATCTGGAAGCTGTGGGATTTGGGGTAAGAGGGAGCAGGTGGATTATCTTGACCTTAGATTTGGACTATTGATTAATTTGGGTGTCCGTGTAAACCAATCTTCGAGTTACTTCTCTGTCTGAGAGATTACAAATGAGGGTCAATTCCTAACCTCGCACAACTCTTCATGTAACTTCAACCAGGACAAAAATAGTTCTTTTTACTTACACCATTATTACCACCCAGATGACTACAAAGGTACACAATTATAAGACTACTTGCTTCTACAACTGAGCTGCATTTTTACTGCTTGATTTATAGACCTGTGATGAGGAGACCCTTCTCTAACAAAGGGGTTTTCCAAATGAATTTGCATCAGTTTCATAGGTCATACTCCTCACTTCAGTTCTTCTGTCTGCCATTTGCCATGGCTGTTAAACAGCTTTAAAATTAAAGTGTGATTATTCAGAAATCACTTCATAAAACATTATATGCCTTTTGCCACCAGATTTTCCTTTATGTCTCACACCAGGCAAAAGAAACTGCTGAGCTGAGAGAGTTTGAACTAGCAATGCAAAGTTCATTACGGATATTTGTTGATTAGACAGGAAAGTGAATTATAGAAAAGAGATCAGAAACTTCTAATTGTCTTTACTGTGGACATGATGCTTTACAGATGGGGAGGGAGGGTGCAGCTTGCAGTATCATTGGTGGCACTGAGACTCCTAATAGATCTCTTGCTAATGCAGACTGACAAATAAGGGACACAGCGTAGAATATTTCACTGCTGTTGCAAAGCGCATTTCCTTTGTTCAGCTTCTGGAAGATGAATGAATTAATGGTAAAATGTATCTTTAAAGAAAAAACGTATTGGTGATAACGCAGGGTGGGTGCTTTGCTGAGAAGGAAGGTGGGGGGTTGACTATCTGGATGAACAGTTTTAGATCACTTATCTAATATTTCGTTCTTTGGGTTGATTTCCTGATACTATTGATCTGATAAGGGCCATCTGCTTCCTATCCCAGGTAAAGTACAGAGGCAGATGCCATCGCAGATGTCCCAAAATGGGGCCAGCTTGTGGTGAAATGCTTTTAGGGACCGGGTGCTCCTTCCTAAGGAGTGAGAGAGAACAAAAGGAAATTGTAGTCGCCAGTGTCTCTTCTTCTTGGAATAATGAAATGCTAAAATAATATCAACAGCCTCAGCACTATTATTATTCGGCTTGTTTTGAGCACAAACACTTGGAATAGGATGGTATTAGACCATCTGAGGGAAGTGAAAGTATGAGAAAGTAGGGATCTGGGAAAGGATTTTATTATTTAGAGTAGGATAGTAACTGATGGAGGGAAAATAGATGGAATTAAAACCAAAATATTCAGTTAGAGGAGAAAGAAAGTAAGTTTATTTTCTGTGTCTTTATGTAACTGTGCTACCACAGTCAACCATTCAACAAGTGACGATTAGGGATATTGTGACCTGGAAAAAGGCCGTGTCCTCCTCCCATAACCAGTGCATGAAACTGGGGAAAGGAAAAGGCCAATTGGTTAAAGAGTGAAAATGTCAAGAAAATAAAGATGTCTTTTGAAGCATGGGGACTTTAGAGTTAACCTAAAAGACAGAATGTTCTGCTGAAGCTAGTGTGCAAGGTTAAACTTGTACATATTTCTCTCCACCCAAAGTCTGCTTTTTCCAAGCCTCATTAACCATTTTGCTGAACATTGCAATCATTACTCTTCTGCCAGGTTATATCACATTTTTCAACCTCTTAGGTACAGACCTTAGAATTATTGATCCAATGAATCATACTGACTTAGGTGCTGGCTGCTGCTGAAACATTTCTGTAGAAACCAGGATGTTAGCTAAATATCGAACATTTTTTTCCTGAATATTCTTTAAGTAAGGGAGTATTTTTCCATGTGGATGAAGCAGCAGCATGAGGGCATCACCTCTTTGCAGCTTCTATGGCACTGCATGATGTTTAAAGCATCTAATGGCAATGATGCACAAACACAAAAAAACCCAAACATATATTTTTTTCTCCATTATTGAAAATAATGAGATCTCTATACTATAGAGGCATTCTGTACTCAATACCTAAGGCTAGTGATATTATTTTGGTATTTGATTTGCTAACCGGGTTCATTTGGCATGCCATGGGAGGAGTGTGAACAGGTTTGACTGACTTCTTGCAGTTGTAACCTCCAGCAAAAGAGGGTTTATAAGAATCACTCATTTGCACCAATACAATGACTGTTGATTATATGTCTGTAATATCTACGGTGCTACCGTAGATGTGATAGAAGCAGATAGGCATTGGTCATCCCTTTTTGCCATGTTTTGGGAATGCCAAAAGACTAAGTTGTTTGTATGAACAAGTGATTTTGACTGAGCAACAGAAAAATCCTGCCTTAGCTGCCAGAGGGCACACGTGTGCATTGCATTAGGAGCTTCGGATTTTTGTCTTGTAATCAGGACTTAAGTATGGTACTTAAAGAATGGGCCTAGAGTTTATCCATCACACAAATGATTAGTATAATTTGAAATCTAGAATAAACATGCGGCCAGATGTGATACTCTTTCAGACTATGTTGATGGTTATTGAACCTGGCCATAAAAAAACTGAAATAAGGTCTTTTAGAAGAGACACAGTGAAATCACTGATGGAGTCAACAGCAGCTGAGGTGTGAAAAGTTATCCTGTTCCTGATATATGTACCCTAATTACAGAGTTGTTCATAAACTTTGATCAGCTTCTGTAAGAGACGTGAGAAGACAATAACGATGGACTAATTAAAGCTAAGATATTAAAGATTCCCCAGCATCTGCTAAGTCTGAGATGAGACATAAGAATGAATAATTTAATCCTAAAAACCTCAGCTCTGGTGTGCTCATTTCAGATTGGATCCAGATGTATTTAGGGAAAAAATGCAGGACTAGATGTGTAGCAATTTGTCCAGGGGCAGTCCTGAAAATAGACTCTATTTATTAAACAGAGTGTAAAGAGAAGTCTTGAAGGATCATATCTGTAGAGCAAAGTATTATTTTTATTTTCATTGTTTCAGTAGGACAGGAACAACCGCCTCCTGCTTGGAAGAGCCTGAAACCCGGAGAAGGCAGAAACCCAGGGACTGCACAGATGCTACCTGCCCTGCTCATATTTCAGGTTGCTACAGGGAATTTGTAACAGAGTTAGGAACAAGATGTTCCAAGTCTCAGACTAGTACTGGAACACCAGGTTTCCTTGTCTTCTATCTCCAGTACTTCACATTTGGTTTTCTGTTGTACCCAGGCTTCTTAAAGCTGCCAGAGAAATCCTGCACCTTCCCCTGGCATCCTCCGAACAATATAAATGAGATGCATTCTCTTTATTAATTATTAGATAAATTGGAATGATCTTTAAAAATACCAAATAAGCTAATTATATTGTAAGAACTTTTTCTCTTGTGTTTACAGAATGAAATGCATAATTCACGAGTTTAACAACTCCCAGCACTAAACTGGGATTATAAAACTGCATATGGATGTTCAGTTTACCACAAAATATACATTGGCAACGAACTTAAGACAACATATTTTGGCAGATCTGAGTTGCTCTCTGTAAGTTGCAAGAGAAATGAGCTGTGTGATTTATTTGTCAAAAAATGTTTTGATAGAATATTCAACAGAATTTCCCAGTTCAGTTATCTGTTTTGTTTTTAAGAATAAAGTGGTTGAAATAGTTAATAATTTTGAATAAAATTAACTTTCCTTTAGCAAAGCAAACAACACCAGCAAAAAAAACTGTGGTAATTCTCTTGCAGCTTTCCAAAACAATTAGGTGGTAACGACTGCTGAAGAGATTTTCATGTCACTTCAAACACTGGTTGGAAGAATTGGAAGCTACAAATTTTTCTCATTGTGACTTTATTATCTGAAAGGAAATGACTAATTTGGAGTTTGTTATCATTGTTTTATAGTCCATGAAATATACTTATATAAGTAAACATGTCCATGAATTTAAACATATAAAATACATAATGTGAAATAGTTAAAAATTAAACAGTTCTTTAGCTGAGGCTGAGCCAGGCTAAATTATAACCAGGGCTGAAGTCCGTGGTTTTCAGCACTCCAGCACAGCCTGCCTGGGTTGGAGCTGCTGGCAGGTTCCGCGCTGAAAATCGTCCTCTGGATGCAACCGGGACCTCGACCTTGGCCGGCCGCGCGCTCGCTCGGCCCGCGCCGGGGGGCCCCGCT
>JAOBAS010000033.1:23329910-23347584 GCA_025311575.1 Elanoides forficatus
GAGGGAGGGAGGGAAGTAGAGCATTTATTACCAGTGCCCTTTTTCCTTGGAAAGAAATTAATCATCTTACGAGGAGGAAAAAAAGGATGCTGAAGGGAAGCAGAGCAGCATTGCAGGACACAGCTGGTGGGTGAGGCAGCAGCAGGACACGGTGTGTATGTGCGGGGTCAGGGAAAGGGACAGAGGGACAGGTCAGGGTGTCCAGCCAGTGTTTATGGTCTTGCCTAATATCTCTGAGCTACATTCTAAAAGCCTTTGTTCTAGTTGTCTGTGATACAGAAAGTCAGCTGGCTACTCTAGAGGCACCCTTCATATCATTGCAAGAAAAAAGAGGATAAATGTTTTGAAAGGAAGGAAAAGGGTGAAACCTTTCCCTTTGAGAATTTTCAGGAAAAACTACTTTTCATTTTTTGCTCATGTGAGGATGTCACCACTTGGAGGAGTGGGGCAGGGCAGCAGCGTTTTCCGGATGAGGTTGCAGTTGGTTTAATACTTGTACTAAGGTATATTCAGGGACATATCCGGACACCTTATTCTATTCACAATTGTGTCTCCTCATAGAAACAGTGTGTAAAAGCAAGCAACTCATCCCAAAGAAGATCTTGTTTCTTTTTGGATGACTGTTTTCACATAGCTTTTCTCAGGAGATAATCTGTGGTGAATATAGTCTTGCAGTAAAATGATGGCATCAAACAGCTAGCATGTGCTGCTTTACCGTGTGAGATGTGAAGGGAGAATCACTTGCCAACACTGCTGGTTTGCACCATTTTATTGCAAATATTGAGACCGCTAACGTGCTCCTTCTTCACCAGGTTCTGGCTCCTGGGGGAAGGAGGTGCAGAGGGGGCTTCTCCTCTCCCTTACCCTTTCTTTTCAGGATCTTTGCGAGCCTTTGGGATCACAGGCAAGCAATAGGAGATGGGAACAGCAAGGTTAAACTTTGTGAAAGATAAAGCCAAAGGGAAAATGAACTTCAAAACCATTTAATGTTAAAATCTTGAGATGTTCCAGTGTTTCTTATGCTTTCTGAGTTCTGGACTGAGACCGAATACTCTGAGTTGTCTTTAAGGCACTGACTTAACGGGCAGCAGACTCAAACCACGAGAGACCTGGAGGACTCGGTGTCCCTCGTTGATACCCTCTCTCCATCTTTCACAGCTCGGCTGCCAGTAATGCTCGTCTCTGGTCTCTCCAGGGCTCCCGCAGAGGAGCTCCCAGCTGGAGACCATGTCTGCTCTCCGTGGGACAGGTCCTTCACTCCAGCCCTGCCTTTTATGTGGCTGTGACACAGAGCTGTCTGGGCTGAGAAGTTATGGGGGTTGTGGGGTAATTTATCTAAGTGTATCTAATCATCGCTGCTTGCACTTTGAAATGAAATATCCCTCGTCTTTTAAACCAATAACACGCCGCCCACTAGTACATGGCTAGGCAGAGGGGACAGATGTTGTATTACAATGTGAGTCAGAAAAGATTTAAATAATGCAGGCAAGAGGGAAGCAGTAGCATGGGAATGCATCAGCAGCTATCGGGAGTGTGGATATTGTACCTGTAAAACTGCAGAAAATTACGTATTTCACACCTTCAGAGGACTATAAAGGAGGCCAAAAGAGCGATAAGTGTATTAGGAAATAATCTGCTTGGTTCCTCAGTATGTTAAGTTGCCCCTTTTTACAGAAAGGACAGAAAAATGGAAGGGGTGGAGCCTCCCCCAGGCCTGCCTGGGGAGTGGGGTGCAGGGGGGAGTTCCCCCCCCGTCCTCCTCCTGGTGCCAGCTGGTTTCGTGGAGACTTTGTCTTGCAGTTACTCGTGCTTTGGGGTACGTGTTCCAGTCCCGCATTTAAGGCAAGCCATGAAATACTGTAAATTGACTGTTATTTGGTTTTCTGTACCTTGATAATTGAAACTAATAGAAGCAAATAGCTAATATTTTCTGGTGGGATGACCTGGGGAGCAGGAGACCAGCTAGTTGTGTCTTCCTCCAGGGAAGAAAGTTAGGGGAATTACTGCCAAATAATAATAATAGCAGCAGCAGCAGCACAGGCTGTAATTCCCCACTCTCCTACTTCAGCAACACCTGAACACCAGCATGAAGAAAACAAGTCATTTATCAAGTATAATTTCTTGGAACCGCTGGGTGTGTGGAGCAGAGTGGGGAAGAAACGGGCAGACCGATCTTTACCTCATCCCAACCATTAAGGAACTAGCATATAATTTTCCCATTTTGGCAATTTGTGCTTGCTTAGGCCAAATCTGGATGTGAACTAATATGGCTTGCTGTATGTCCTCATTTCCTTTTTAAGGCGCTTTGAGGTGCGAGCTTTGCTGCACCCACCTACACTTCCTAATGAGAGATCTGACCCCATCACTCTCCATGTTTCCAAAGTGCCTGTGCACCCACAAATCACCCACCCCGACTCTCATTTTGACCTAGTTGTATTTTTTTTTTTTTTTAAGAAAGTGAGGTTCATGTGATGCCCACAGAAATGCTGAGCCTTTTGCATCTATTTTGGTCTCTGTAAAATCAACTAGATTTTACAGTGGGAGAGAAAACTCATAGATAATTAACATAGATAAAACACTTACTAAAAAGAAGTGGGTTGAGGGAAAGGGCTGTCCTAAAGCAAAGCAGGCAGAACCTGGACATCAAAAACAGTTTGGCAGCAGCATCTGGCCAGGAAACTAGCAGGTGGAGAAATCTGGGCATCAGGCAGCACCATAAAACATCGTTTCATGTGCAGCAGGGTTTCGCTAATTGTGGGGCTTACAGAAAAACTTGTGCAAAAACTTGTTACAGACACAATTCTATAGAAAGAGCAACTTATGGGGGAAGAGGAATGGACTAAAGAGTCAGGTAGAAACATCTCAGCAGATGAGAAGTGAGTGAGTGGGAGGTACTACCTGATTTCTGGGTGACAGAAGTTCTTTTCTTGCTAAAAGAGGTAATTCTAGCCAAAAATTAAGTGAGCTTGGTGTGTCTCTGAAAAAGAGGAATAAGATCCAAATGCCAGAAGGTTATACTGGTTTCTCTGGGGAGGAAAGCAATGAAATACTGTCCAAAGCGAGATGGCTGCAGAAGAAGGGATGCGGGCACAGCACAGCGATACCCAGTGTGTGACACCACGGCACAACCTGGGAGAGGGAGCAATGGGTAACCTTGAGCAGTTATATGCAAAAAAATCTTAACAAACAGAACAAGAAGCTGCCGTGACACATGTATAGTAAAGAAAACGTTTGAGTGGTTCTGAAAGCTGCAGATCTGCAAGCTACCCCTTCAGCTGTAGGGAAGGTACTGAACCAGTAATTGGAAAACCCAGGTCTGGGGGTGAGAGGGTTTGATTGAGGAAAGAACAGTCTGTGCTGAGCCATAAAAAAAAAGAAAATATCTGTGATTAAAACCACTCAAGCGATTTCAGCTGAGTCCTCCTGGGCTGAGCACGGCGAAGAGGAATAAGCTTGGCACAAGAGCTGTGCTCGTGCCCTGCTCCTGCCAGCTGGGATTTTTCTTCAAGGTCCTACTTCATTTCCAAACCAAACTTGCACTTTGCAAGCTGCGGGCAGCATGGCCGTTCCCCCCCAGTTCTGCCTCATTGCTCTGTGCTCTTTTGCCCACTTGCCTATGTCCCTTTCTGCACAGAAAATGGGAAAATTTGGATGTGTACCTGGCAGGATCTTCTGAGCATCTGGAGTGGTATGAGAAAAGGAGGGACCTTATGTGGTAGAAATATTAGTAGGTAAAGAATAAAATAAGAATGAAGAAGAATAAAATAAGAATGAAGAATAACAAGGGAAAGGAGCCTGGCTCCCTGTCATTAATCCACAACCTGGAGAATATAAAGTAGCAAATGAAAGTATTTTTGTGGATTTGGCCCTGATGTCAAACTTGTATGAGATGAGCTCTAGGGAGCTCCTCTTCATTAGGGGAAGGATTAATCTAAAAGGTAGGAAAGTAAGAAAAAGCCCCATGTGAACAAATGACTTATGAGGCAGAGTAATTAGATAAGGCATTCACAACATGTTCATTGCAGAGATTTAGTTACTTAATTGCTCAGTAGATAATGTGTGTATGTATATACACGCATGCAAGTTATGGATGTTTCTGCATGTAATTATCTATGAATATGCTATATATCTCTAAAATGGCTGATAAGGGTCTAAGATGACTGTCATGAGTTTAAAATGCCTTTGAACTAAATAGCTTTGCCATTTAACTCAGCATTTCACTAACAAATGGAAGTTATTAAAAACCTTAGAGGGCAGAACAATCTGGCTTTGCAGAATTTGAAGACAATTCAGGTGTTGGAAGGAAAAACAGGACTGGTAAATGCATTTTTTCCTTTAAATCTTTTTCTTCCCAAACCAGTCCATCAAGGAAAGCTGCGGCCCTGTGGCCCAAGGCCATTGAGTTCCTGAGGCTTTATGAATGATTTTGCATCCCTGATGCTGCAGTACGTGGCTGTGTCGTATTCGCAGCCAGTTCCAGCTGGGAAGTGCGTTAGTTTAAATCATTGTGAAGACAAGGTTGGCTTTAAGTAAGTCATTTTATCTTTCTTTATAATGCTTTGAAGGAGGAAATTTTACTTCTTATGTAACTCTTGAGAGCTGTTATTTCCAGCCGCCTCACCTGCGAGCGCTGCGCTGAAGGACAGGGTTTACAACGTGTAGCTGTTGCAGAGCTGTAAACACGCCGGCTGTCTTTATTGAGCAGACTGGGGTTTCCAAAGGAACCGAGGAAATTAGTCACCTGCCTTTCCACATAAATAAATGAACGCATGCCTTGCAAAGATAATTTTCCCATAGCTAAATAAATCTCGGGCGATGGGGGACGTATGGCCATCATGTGCCACGACCCCCCACAAAAAGATGCAAGTTTGGCAGAAAGTTTAGTATGCTTTTGCTCTGGAGGAGCTGCGTGTCAGGCTTTCCCTGTCTGCTTTGAACTGGGAATCTCCCAGGCCCTTCTGAGGGCTCTTCGTGCTCTGCTTGAGGTGTTTGGTCAGGAAGGTGCTGCCTGAGTCAGGTCTGCAGCAGAAGGGGTCGGACTCCCTCCCGGGCAGGCAGCTCGTCTCACCTGGAGAGGGTTAAACTCAACTGCTGACAGATATAAACTAGCCTTTACTGGGCTAATGAGGACTTTCCCCAGGGCGTGCTATTCTGCAGTTACTCATCCCGGGGCTTCTGGTTTGGTCCACTTCCCGAGCTAAGCAAATGGAATAAACTCATTTAGCAATATCTGGGTAAGTAAATCAGCGTTGGCACTGGACAGCGTGTTGTTTGTCACCTCCTTTCTACTTCTCCCTGAAGAAACACAAGATTCTCACCTTCACCAAATCCTGTCTATTAAAATCTAAAGCTGGATGGTCACATGAACAAGTTCAGGTCCTACAAATGATAAAATAAATGTCTGCTGCTATAGAGAAGCCAGTTGGTGACCTTTCCCACTCAGCTTCCCTGGTGATTCACAGGTTTTATTTTTTGCAAAGTACAAAAGCGTTTTCCCTGGCAAATGCTCCTTTACTGAAAGTGAAAATGGATAAAATAAGCCCACAAAACACCGAGGGGAGGGTTAGGTCTTTTCACAGTTATCACTATTTATAACATAAAGCAGCTGAAGTGTGGTGAGCTCAATGGAGAAACGCATGCATTTCCCCGCGCCAGCCTGAGCTCAATTCCCGAGTTAATTTCCCCGTGTTTACAATTGTTTGGTGTCCTGTATTTTCAGCAGGGAGCTTCTCCATAGCCTGGTATACCAATGTGATCTGTTTAAATGATAGGTCTACTACTGAGGGCGTTTGGCATTTGACTCTATTAAAAAATTCATCAAGAATTGATATACTGCATTTTTCATTTGAAAAATTGCAATCAGGTAGCAAAGTCTGAATATTCATACGAGAGTAATATCTTTTCAGCATTCATTAATCTGAGTCAGTAATGAACTACAGGTAAAATGGAGTGATAATTTGGAACAGGTAATTTATTTGATTATTTTTCTCATCTTCTCTATTATTAAATATCCATGAACAGTTTAATTGACCTTCCTGAATTTTTCATTTAATATTCAAAGATTTTTTGGTAAATGGTTTGCAGGGCCGTTGGATGGTTGGTGTCAGCAACCAGCCAGGCTGGCCTGGGCTCGCAGGGCAGAGCAGCGGCACCGGAGCGGCGGGTGACAGTGGGGCAGCCAGTGCCTGCACCCGGAGCTGCCCCCGGGGAGCGGCGCCGGTGCCATACGGAGCTCTGCCCCGCGGGGTGCGCTCCTTGGTGGGCTGCCTTTTATCTTCCTTGCCCAGTTCATGGCTAACAGGGCAAAACCCCGCAGAATAGGTCATTCCTTCATCTTTACTGTTATGTTGAATATATTTTAAGTTTCTAAGTTCTCTCCTCAATCTCTTTTTTGTTTAAAGCTCAGCTCCCCAACTTTGTTTCACCCCTTGGCGATGTTTTCTAGACCTCTGATGTCCTTCGTTGTCCTTTTCTGATTCCCTCCATTTAGTCCACAACTTTGCTAACAGTTAGTTTATAACACAGAATGTATTTCTCCAATGAGGATTTATTAGGACTGAACCTAGTGGAAGGATTATTTCCCATATCTTGATAGCCATGCTTCCATTTACCATCCCAGAATGATTGCCTCTGTCAGAGCAGCCATCCCCAGCTCCCTTTCCCCAAGCCGCACAGTTTTCCCCAGACTGGTGTGATGCAATTGTTTATTTCTGCCCAAGTATGGTATCTTGTATTGTCTCTCCTGAATAACATGCTTTCTTTAAAGATTATTTCTGCAATTTATCAAGACCTTTTAGAATTTTAATCCCATCCTCTCCTGTGCTTGCAGTCCTTCCCTGCACAGTGTTATCAGCTAACGTAACAAGCACATTCCTTCTTCTGTCATGCAAGTCATTAATGAAAAAATTAATAATATTGAGTTCAAGGCAGGTCTCTCTGAAACTGTGCTTGATTCATCCTTTCATTTTGAACAGAACTGTTTTCTGGAAATGAATGGTCTTCTAGCAAGCTTTGTAGCCTGTATACATATCACCAAATGCCATGTTAATGGCTAAGGCTAAAGTCAAGCTATGCTGCTCTAGTGTCCCATAGAAGGAAATGCAGTTGGTATGGCACGATTCAACAAGTGCTGTTTGCTGCTGCTCGTGCTTTCAGTATCGTGTTGCTTTTCTAGGAAGTTTATTTTTCTGTGAATCGATGGTTTGTGAGCTGGTATGTAAAGCTATACCTTTTCCTCCTTAAAGACATGGTTACTTTTTCCCAGTCTTCCCCTCTTCGGTCTTCCATGATAATAGTTAAGATTCTGGTATTGCTTTAGACAGTTCCTTAAGTATGCGAAGATAAAGCTCATCAGCATAACGAATTTGAAAACATCTAAATTAGCTAGGCACTCTCACCATTCCCTTTTTATGAGATTACAATCTTCCCTCTTTGTTACAGTATTATTGTGCCGACCATCTGCTCTCAGTTGGCCTTTTTCACGAAGATTGAAGCAAAGAAAGCTTATTAAACACTCAGCTTGCTTGGTTAATGGCTTTCCCATTCCTTTTTTGGTCTTCCTTTATTACTAAGGTACTTACAGAATGCTATCTTGTTAATTGCCCCACGCTTTGTACCGCGACCTCTCCGACTTCGTCACTGTACTTCTTTGCCTGATGAAACCCTTGCTGAACTTTTTGAAATGCTAGAGCTCAGGCTACACACTGAAATTCCTGCACATTAAATCCATGGAGAATGTATAATCAGTTTTCACCTTCCAATGATACTTGTGTGTCAGGCCTCTCATTTGAAAAGCAAGGCGCTGGCAGCCCCTCAGCTAACACCGACCTGAGCCCACGGCCAGAATCGATAGGCAGGAGAAGGCAAAAACCCGTAAGTGAAATAGTTGAGATTACCTATTTTTTTTTCAATCTAATAATATTCAATTTGTTCAAATTGCGTTAACTTTTTTCCCAAGTTCTCCTCTCCTGACTTGTTCTGTTCTCAGTGCATCGCCTAGATTATTTCTTAGGTCTTTAGAGCTCTCTGTGGATTTCCTTTTATTGGTCCCCAGTCTACAAGTAATTATTCTCTGTCCTTGATCCTTTAAAAATAGCTACTGCAGCAAGTTTCACCTTTGTAAGTATGTGACCTCCAAGGCACAAGAAAAGTCCTTCTCAATTACATTGGACAGCTTGTAAACAAATTTCCAAATTATTCCAGCCGTATGTAAACACACTAGGGTTTGGAGGAAAAAAAAAAAAGTAGTTCTAGTCATAGAGATGTAGATCAATACAGACTTCTGGTTTGAATTCACTCATGGCATAGCAATTTAGATAATAAGACGGGGAACATAATAATGTGAAATTTCAGTGATGCAACTTCATTTTTTTTTTTTTTTTTTACTCTCACACTAGAGACTTGGGAAACGAAGAGAACTCCGATTTGCAAAGCTAAATAAAACAAAAGCGCAGAGGAACCTGACTGGGTGTGCTGACTTTTTCAGTTTTCAAGCAACTCGAAACTGAATCTTACTTGGAACTGGCCATTATCACTGTTTTCTCATGCAGAGCCGTTAACCTATAACTTACTGAAGCAAGCAAACTGTTCTTTGCTGGTATAAAAAAATCCCAGCCTTCCTCATTTTCTCCTGAAGCATCTGAAATTGGATAAGCTTTATCAGCTCCTAATATTTCTAACCTGCATAAGATACTGGAAGAAAATAAAAATACACACTGTTGGTTATATAATGCAAAATTACTGAGATTTAGCAGAAATTTTGTATCTATCTAAATTCTTGGAAACTGAAAAGCAGAAGCCTTTGCTGCAGGATGTTGCCTTTTTTGGGGGGAGCTGGTAGGACAGCCTAAGCCCAGCCCTTAGGTAACTCATGCCTGGAAGCAGCTCTGGGCAGCACTGAGCAAGCGTGGTGCTGCAGGTAGCATCATAATTTGCCCTCCATGTCAGACTGGAGGAACTTATTTCTTGCAGAAAACCCAGCTGGAGAACGTTTAGCAGGGTAATCTAACCAGCAAATATCCCCTCCAGTTTTCCCACAGTCTGAACTGGTGTGTGAGTGTGTTGCAAGGCAAATGCAGAGCGAGCAGAGCAGAGACTGACATTGTTAGTACTCCTGCTATGTTAAATGGAAATAAAGGCTACTCGCTAGCATTTCCCTTGTACTAGGCAATTCCTAGGAATACGTACGTTGCATGTTGGTAAACGCACACGTCGGGCTGCAGGAAGACCGAGTCTGGGGTGAGCAGCACTCACCTGGGTGCTCCTGGCTGCCGGTCCTCGCCGCAGCTCCATCACGTCGTGCCTCCTTGTTGTTTTCCAGGCAGCCCAGTTTCAAGGGAGAACAATCCCGATCTTCCAATCCCAACTGTGCTAAGAAGGATGGCCGAAAATGAGGAACTGGAGACCGAAGGTACAATTTTAAACTGCAGCTGCCACAAGAAGGCTTCACCTATAGCTATGAAGGTCTCCAGGCAGTTGTAGCTTTTTTTCCTGGCTCTCTTTGTGGCTCTTTGGTTGAAAAGAAGAAATGAAAAGCTTGGTCTGGAATCTCTAATTCTGAGTCAGTCACCCACAGGCCGATTGTTACTGGTCAATTGCTGTTCAAGATTACTGGATTTTCCGGACTTACTTGTTTGAAATGTAGAAGTTTTTGTAGTAACTGCAGCCAGCATACTGCAAACTTGTGCAGAAAGTGAGCAGCCTTTACGCAGCTGTAAGGAGGGATCTGCAGAGAAATGGTGTTCTGCTTTTTGAGCAAGTCTCTTTTTTGACAAGAGAATTGAAATATCAAGCCAATTAAAATGCCAAGGGATTTTCAAAACATAGTCTTAACAGAGAAAATATGCCTTTAAAAGTAAATGATGTAAGCAAATAACAAAATCTTGATAGCTGACACCAGCTAAAAGTGGTTCATAAATAAGGGCTTTTTTTCCTTCTTACCCATTGCTTCAAGCAGTCACTCAAAAAAATTTATCTTCCAGTTCAGTGAGTAAAGAGTTTAAGGTCTGTCTTTGGTGATGGGAAGGGCCGGCTCTGCAACGCAAGCATCCATGCTTCAATACATCGTGGTATTTTCTGATATATAAAGTGAAAAGTAAAAAAACAGAGGATGGTCTAAAGGTCAGTATAATAAAATAGCAGAATCTACTGATTCCCCTCAGAGTTTATGATCCAAGGAAGATCTCTTGTTTCAATTGATAAGATTTCCAAAAAGCTGTACTAAACTTTTAGAGAAGAGGAAGCCATTCCAGGGGGTACACCTGATATGATCGATTTGCTGCTTTCTTGAATCTCCTGAGAAGTAATTAACACATGACTGTTTGTTTTTTTTTTTTTGAGGGAACTCATTCAGGGTCAGGAGGAAAATTTAGTTTGCCTCCGCCCCGTAGTCTTTTACTGGAGATATTTAAAGGCAATGCAGAGCTTTCCGTCTCCATCCCAGGAGCCCTTGAAAATGCAGAGGTTGGTTCCCAGTCACACAGTCTGTGATGAGACGTGTTTTGTGCTAGACAAATGCTATGGTACCCTGACAGCAGGGATGCTTCTATTTTGTCATTTGCTCTTCTCACCCTAGAAAAATAGAGACCCTTGAGCTTTTTTAGTTACTGAATTGGAAACTGTTAAATTGTGCTGAGCCATTGCTTGAAATAGTGGAAAAAATGGTTGAAAAAGTTATTTGCTCAATAATCACATGAGCTGGATCTGCTTCTTCTCTGCCTCCCTCAATGGCCGTCAGCTATCAAGAATGTTTTTTCTCCTGAAGGTCAAGAAAAAAACCTCACCTTTTTTTGATATTTAGTTTTATATGATATTGGAAAAGTTAAATCATGTTTTAGCTCCAAAAATCTTATTTAAAATCTTTTGACAGGCACTTAAAGCTTCCTTATATACCACTGCTACAGGGCTTGGTTTTTATCATATTTATGCTGCTGGAGTGCCTCTACTTAAAGGCATGCTCTTCAGGTGCAAGTGCTACAAGTAAAATCAGAATGAGGTTTGTTTTCTTGTTTCCCTCACTGCCAATGCTTTTACAGAGCTGTTGAACTACACTTACTGAGTTTTACCTTGACACTTTAATTTGGAGGCAATCTAATATGTTCTGACTGAAATTTTTTAAAGTGGAAGTCCCAGCACACAGCAGAAACAAGGCATAGATTTCATCATACTTGACCCATTATCAGGTTTGGGTTTTTTTTAATCTGCCACTTTAGAAACTGTGTGTTGTTTCACTCCAGGTATTTTAACAGCTCATTTTAGTCTTGCTGACATTGCTGTGTCACGGTTCATGTCTTTTCTGACATGAAGCTATCAAGTTCTTCCACTCAGTCTTCCATTTTAACCCTGCTTACAAATGAGATTTAGAGAAGCTAAAACCTTTCTGTGTCTAAGGTCTCTTTTATTTCAGTAGTGTTGCCCTTTGCATTTTATAATTGCTGATGTATGGTTTCAGTCAGAAGACTGTACATCCTTGTAAAATACTTTGAAGAATGACTACTTTAAATAGAAAGTAAAAATTGTTAAGAATGCATCAATGTGGCTTTCATAGAATTTAAATTTCTGTAAAATGAAAATGTTTCAAAATATCCCAGTGTTTCTGTTTTCCCCCAGTACCCTGTGCCAGCTTCTCTTACAAGTTAGACCAGAATTTGGCCTGCCTGTGGGTTTTTTGGTGCTTATCTCGTTTCTGACGTGTCACCTGCCCTTCCCTCCCTCTGCTTAAACCAGCCAGGTCTGAGCAAGAATGAAACCGGGTACCCAAAGGCGAGCCTACCAGCTCTGCTGGTGCGGTCTCCAGGCAGCACAAAGAAACTGGAGGTGTCACTGTCTGCATTAATATCTGTTCGTCCTTGTGTGCAATCATCTGGTGCTTTTCACAAAATTCACATATATTTTATTTTCAAATGTGACAGGAGCATGTTTTTCCGTCTTTTCACCAATAAATATAGCTGGAAGAGGATGGGTAGAGGAGAGTTGTGCCCCCTCGCTGACTGATGCACCGTGACACAGGGTGTAGAGGAAATTCAACACTTTGTCACTTCAGCCGCTGACAAAGTGAGTCACCGCGCAGAGGTCCCAACCGCTCGCGTCGATGCGGATCCAGGCTCCCCTCCTCGAGCGCGGGGTGTTAGTCAGGCATCCCAACCTACGGCGGCAACCGGGAATGCTGGGTGGGGGAACGGTTGGCATAATTTAGCAGGATGCTGTGCGTCGGTAAACATCATCTTTATTTTTTTGAACGTGGCCGTGTCTGTACGAGTCAGTTGGATGAAAATGACTCACACAGAATAAAGTTGTGGTTATGAATGGTCGCCCAAGCTATACATTTGCATTGTAGCCCAGCAAAGCTGAGCCAGGTCTCAGCCCTGGTCTGTAGGGGCCACCAGCCTTGGTGCGGTGCGGAGGAGCTCGGCCGTGGAGGGGGGTACGTTTTTTCTGGCTCGTTTTCCCTTTCTCGCAGAGCCTCACGCTATTATTGTCTTTGTGGTGCTCGTGGGAACAACTTGGGTTTTCTTTTTGAGCTCTAGAGAAGTGTTCTATGATAGGAGCAGCAAATTTGCACCTTGTGTGGCTCTGAAAACCTCAATTCCCTTCACCATCATCGTGAACTGAGGACAGGGAGCATCAAGTACACAGAGCAGTTTCAGGTAACTTGGTAGGGAAGGTGTTGTAGAAACGTACAATATCTTGTTATTGGGCCGTTATTGGCCAAAGTACTGACTGCTTTGGATGCAGTAGATGGCAGTCGGATCACAACCTGGCTCTTCCCTTGCTAACACCAGAGCGAGGGCATCCTGCTGGGTGCAAGCCACGCTGGGACGAAGGAGGTTTAATTTTCTGGTGATGTGCAGTTATGCATTGCTAAGTCCTGAGGCTTGAGCATCGTTTCTGAAGCTGGATCCAGCCATGCTGACAGTCACTATGTATCTGATGGGCCTCTTACATAAAGGAGGAGCAAACCGCATGAAATATTGCTGGGGGAAATAAAGGTAATGCCCAGCTGCTTAGACATTGACGCTTTTTTTTTTTTTTTTTTTTTTATCTATAAACCAGACTTTTGGTAAGATGAACTCTGAAGGAAGCAGATCTAGTATTTACAACTTAGAGAGTGAAGTCCCCATTTCATATTTGGAAATGAAAGACAACATTTATTTGTTCTTTATCTTTGAGTTTTAAGCCTGTTTCCACACCACAGAAGTGTGGGAGAAGAATGAGAGATAAAAATGTGCTTGAAATACAAGTTATTCTTTGAAGCTCTTACAATATTTTCAAGCTTTTCCCTACAGATGTTTATTCCATGCACTTAACGTCTGTTTTATGCTTTGATATATTTCGCAATTATTTTTCATCCTTAATTTGATTTTCTTTTAATAATGTTGTTCAGAACAATAGTGGGTGACAAAGACGAGTAGCATACATCAGATAATCCCTATCTGACCAAGATGAGCTGTTTTAATTATGTACATGTACATATTGTGCCACAGATCTACTTAAAAGTTTTATGATTTTAGGAGGCAATACTATGGGAAAATAACTTTGCAAAGGATTCAAAGTGTTAGTTCAAATACTCGTGCTTTTACACAGCATACGCATTATGGTTTTCCACTTACAAGACAACAGTTTGCCATTCAGTTAACAGGTGCACTATCAAGCCACTGTGTAGGAAAGAGCTCAGAAAGCTGGATCCTTAGGAAGGATGCTGTGGTCGGGGTATTTCCCTTAAAATCCCAGTGAGGAGTGAGATTCCTTGGTCCTACTGAAACCACCAGAAGTGCCATGCAAGAGAAGTCTGACCCCCCATTTTCATGACATACTTTGAATCGTACTCTCTCGTTAAAGTACACATAATTTTGTTATGAATTATGAATATTATACACATTGTCTCTTTTCCCATTTATTCTTTTTTTTTCTCCAGTTACATGAATAGGCTGTTTTCTGACACTATTTGATTATCTTGTTTGTCTACAGCTAGCTTTGATTTCACTGCTGGTAAGTTTTCCCTGAGAATTAGATATTACTTAGATATACAAGCACTACTCTAACCAGGCAGTTCTGTCTCTGACAAAGGAATGGGAAAGTAATGAAGTTTTTCAGTGTTCTCTATTATAACTTTATTATAGATTACTTACATGGTATCTAGCTGTGGGTAGTATATTTTTTTTATTCCCTGGCAATTCTAAATTGCCTAGGGAAAAACATAAAGCTTTGTTTAGAACAAAAATGATAAACAATTTTTGTTTCATCCCAGAATCAACAAAATCTTCAATTTGACCTCACATTAGACATTTCATTTTAGTTGCTAAGTAATTTACTATTTTTAACATAGAACAACATTCCAAATGAAAAATTTGACCCGAAGTGTTTTGATGAGAAAGAAATGTTACTTAAACACTAAAAAAATTAAGACAATTTTCTGAAATTTATGGATAGTTGTGAAGCATTTAGATCAGCCAGAATTTGTGGTTTTTTCAAAAGGAAAAGTTTTTTAACAAACTTTTCTCTAGCTCAAGGTCAGCCCTTGCTATGTGCGATACCACATTTTATATTCAGTCAGACTTGTACAGATTTATGTTCTTAGGAGAAGAAATTTATCCTCGGTGCCTGAACTCCCTAAAATGTAGTAAATAGTAACCCCTAAAAGCAGAGCTGCTGGGTGCAGCCCCCAGAAGTGCCAGACGTGATTTCCACTGACGGCAGTGTGGTAGGGATGACCTGCTATTGCTGTATCCAAGGAGGGCTTGGAGATAATTACCGATCAGCTGTATTATCTATGCTATCTGTACGGAAACTGCGATGACAGCCATCAAAAGTACATGTATTGTGCTGACATGTGGTGAGAGTAAACTACACGTTGACTCCATCCTGCACCCTGCCCCCCCAGCCACAGTTTTTCTTTTTTTCATTTGTCATCAAAACATTCCTTTTTTTTCTTTTTTGATAGGCTCCTTGGCTTTCTCTCCAGGTACATTTGAACCTTATTTTCTCACTTTTGAGCTGAGCCTTCTCCCCATCACGATGCAAATGAACACATTTGTACAATTTCTTCTACCACGAGAGCTCTGTTGTTGCCTCTCAGCTGCCCCAAATTAAAACAATCCACTTTTGTTGGCTGTGGCTCTTCATACAACACGCTGGCAAGGACTGCTTGGGCATGGGACGTCCAGCCTCGCGAATGTGATGTTTTGAAAGGGCCATCATTAAAATTGCATCAGCTTCTGCTCTTACCTAGTAGTTGGGAGCTGGGACATAGTGGGAGCTGGAAGGGAAGAAGGAGGAGGATGGAGACCTGGGCTGTGCCGAGCTGTGCTAGCCTCCCAGCACGTTTTGCCCGCAGAGCCCCAGGCTGGAAGACGAGCTCTTCACCCCGCCGCGGGCAGGCTTCCCCAAGGGACAACACGCCCCTGAGTAACTCTTTTACCCCTGCCCTGCTGTCCATAAGCACTCCTGACGCGAGGCGAAACAGAGAATACGTTGCTTATCTAGTTCGTTCAGTGAGATTGTTAGCTCCTATATAAGCATTGCTACGCTGTAGTTTGTTGCTATATGTTCTACGTATTTTAGACTAGATGATGACCTTTAAAAGGAATTCATATTCCTATTTTTCAGTGCTTAGGTATTTTAATCCTTTCTTTACATTTCCTTTTAAACCCATTTTTATTGTTTAAAGCCCACCTCTGTGTGCCTTAATATGAGACTCTCATTCGATTTCATTTTATATCTGTGATATAAAGCTTTGATCTTTATTTTAGCTTTGTCTGTAATGTAACCACTAAGGAAAATGCTAAAGATGTCTTTGATTTTCTGTCATTACAACTGGGATCAGGATTTTCATAGAATTCAGTGTGAGGTAATGCTTCTCCAGTCTGGTTCTCACATTTTAAGAATAAAAGTCAACAAAATGCCACTACAGTTTTTTGAGGTTGTTTTTTTTGGTGCTGTAAATTGCATTTTGATGATTCTCCACTATTGAAAGAGCACTCCCTCAGCACTGCCAGGAAGCATCCCTTGGTGCTTCTAGCAAGAATTGTCATGGTGATGCATTCTGTTGACCACATTTTGAAACACAGATTGTTTCTAATTTTGTTTCTTTAATTTACTCTGGGTACTGTAATATGTCTGTTTCTTTCTCTCACTCTGTTTTTTTGAGATTTTTATCGCAACAAACTATGCATATGTATTTTTATATATATATATACACACACACACACACACACTAGGATCTGCCCTCTCACCTTCACGTATGCAAAACACGCTGGCTGATATTTTCTTGCTGCCTTGTCCCTACGTAGGTTTGTGCTGCAGCCCCCGAATCGTGCCGTTCTTGGCCTCGCCGGTTCGGCAGCGCCGGCTCTGCCCGCTCCGCGTGCCGGCACCCAGCTGCCAAAAGGGCATCTCGCCCTCCACTGCCGGACCGCCGCCTCGGCAAGGATCCCGGAGTGCTCTTCTTGCAGGAGGGTGCTATTTTGCAGCCGCTGTAGAAGATGTACTTCAGATATTGAATTGCTCTCTGTGAATGCAGAAGAAGAATGGGAAAACCTGATGGGGCATCGAGTGTGGGGCTCGTTACCGGCACGCAGGTGCAGCCTTGCCATGGCTAATTGTGCCTCCATGGGAGAGGCCAGGCAGTGGCCTGAAGAGCACTCGGTCCTCAGAAAGGCTGAGGAGCTTTTAACTGAGCTAACAGGCTCCACAAAGAAATTAAATTTGGCAGCGAAAATGCGGTACTTAGGTTAGTCTCAAGTAGTCTTGAGATATAAAAACGTTTCTGTGGGAGTTCTTGGCTGAATGTAAAGGCTGAGAGAAGAGTCCAGCAGCTTGCAGCGTGGAGGGGTGCTGCTTTATTTGTTTTGTGGTGGTGTTGATGGTTTTAAGAGGAAGGGTTGGCCTAAATTTATGTCTAAGCATTTATTGTGTTTTCGTGCAAGGACCAGAGGCAGGCTTTCCTGTGGTACTGGTCCATTTTGGGTTGGTAAGGCAGCTTGGGAGCTCCTGCCCTTCCTGCGTATGAGGGCTGAACAAAGCCTTAAATGCAAAGTGAAACTGGGTGCACTGGCTATCAAACAAGCACAACTTCTGCTGATACTTCTGCATTCCTCCAGAGACCCAGAGCTGCCACGAGCCCGGTGCAGCCCCACATCTCCAGGACGGAGCATTTGCCCTCCTGTCCGGAGTGACGGGGCAGGGGCTTTCCTGGGGCACGGTGTCCCCAGGCACAGGGCTCTCCTCCCGGCCAGGCGCCCTGCGGTCCCTGCCCGGGACACTCTCGAGAGGTTCAAACAGCTTCACCTTGGTTGTTGAACTGACTTCTTCTGCTCAGAGGTCTTGTTCTTCAAACTGCTGCTGGGGGGCCATCTCTCCCAACTGCTTCTACTGAAAATGTTTTACTTTTTAGAAGTAATTAAGTAGGTTTTTGAGTCAAAGAGTGAGAAGGACAGTTTTTGTAGGACCTGGCAGTTAAGGGCTTCTGGCTTGAAGACCACTGTCTGAGGCCGTGTATAGAATCATAGAATCATTTAGGTTGGAAAAGACCTTCAAGATCATCGAGTCCAACCATCATCCATGCCCACTAGACTATGTTACAGAGTACCTTGCCTACACACTTTTTGAATACCTCCAGGGATGGTGACTCAACCACCTCCCTGGGCAGCCTGTTCCAATGTATGACAACCCTCTCAGT
>JAOBAS010000033.1:23355867-23378578 GCA_025311575.1 Elanoides forficatus
CATGGAGGGAGCTGGGGGGGCACAGAGGGAGCTGGGGGCCGTGCAGAAGATGCTCCAGGCAGCGCTGGGGCACAGGCAGGGCTGGGGTTGGTTGGTGCCGTGCTCCTTCCTTCAGCCTCATCGGAGCATGCAGCATTTGCTTATTAAATGTCAGCAGTTATCAGTAAGTAAGTTATCCTATATGGTTTCAAAGATACACAGCGTTTTAAAGTGCTGCTGGATTTGCGTGAGTATTTGGGAAAGCTCTTGGGAATCGCCTCCAAAGCTGCTCTGGGGAGGAGGCACATACCCTGCCTGCGCATGGGCACTCTCTTTGCAAGGAATTCTGCTGCTCTCCTTTGTGGTGGGGAGGGGGAGGTTAGTGGTTTTTTAACGTATTGCTTTGAGGTTAAAATATATTTTCCTAACTATGTTAGGGAATGAAGGAATTTCACGTAGCAAAAATTTGTTTCCTGAAGAAATTGTCTAACCAAAAGGTGACGTCACGTTATCACCATAAAGCACAGTATTTATGTAAAGCTTTGGATGTTCCATCAGTTCAGCACCCTTCTTGGGCAGGCATGGATTTTACGTATGTTTTATATGCAAGAAAAAAGACTAAGAGCAGGTGAGAGTTTTGCAGATGGCCATCAAGAAAATCAATGGCAGAATCATGATTAAATTCCAAAGCCAATTGACGACTCCTGCCCAAACCACCGGGCTCTGCTGCCTGCCTCGTCTGAATCGGAACATCTCACTTCTGCTGTGTGAGCATCGGAAATACATCTTATCACTTTTAGCCGTATAGGGCTTATTGATAACTTTCTGTTCTTCAGTTCTATTATTTATGGCAAACAGTGTACTCTGCTGTAAAACCAACCATAAAAACAAAGGCAATACATGGTCCGGCTTAAGATGTTTTGCAAATACAGATGAGGTAAGAAAAGCCATAAAAGCTTTTGAGGCCTCTTGATTTTTCCCCTTTGAATCCACCTGTCATAAAATCTCATAGGAGATAGGATGTACTGCAAACTCAGAGGTAAAGCTAGTGCGCTCTTTGATGCTGTTGTTTGTGAATTCTCTGACATATTAGCAATAAATTCAGGTGGTGTGGTCATGCTGGAAGAAGTGAGGTTTTTACCAGCTTGTATATTGTATGTGGCATTTGATAAATGCTACCTTTGGTTTCAGGAAATGCAGAAAAGCACTACGAGTGGTCAGGTGCTGTGCTCAAGGAGATGAATAACTAAAATACCTTGTGTTTTAGGAGACAGAGCCTACGCAAAGCACGGCAGGGAAATCACTGCTGGCGTGCATCCCCTGCCAAGTATAAGCTGAAATCAAACTGGCAGAAACATCATGTAGAAAGTTTTTTCAAAAAAACCACTCTGATGAGTGTAAAACCATGGAAAACCTATTCTTCTTGTTGTGCTTAACTGTTAATGGAATCTGTCGTGCTGCTCCTAAATGTGCGTGTGCTATCTTTTCCGAACGCCAGGTGCAGTATGATCCTGATCACACGCTTAATTGCATGATGCAAACAGGGGCGCAACATTGTTTGCCTGCAGAAATCTGGTTTTGCCTTTGCTGCTCGTGTTTTTTCCAGTGGAAGTTAACAACTGTGCAATGTACTTGAAACTACAGAGAGTGGTTTGAGAAACTAAATATGGTTAAAGTCTTTTAGGGAGGGATGGAAGGGCTGGGCATCCCGCCGGTCTGAGACAGCTCAGAACAAGTCAGCAATGTATTTTCTTCACTTTTCACCAAACAGCTGGTTTTTGACAGCTGTAAGCACCCTCTCGGTGTGGGGGTAAGGTGAGGGGGTGTCCAGCAGTAGAAGTGGAACAAATCTGTGCTGTAGGGTTTTGTTGTTTTAAAATACATTATAATCTCGTCTTGTGCAAAATCAGAGAGAATTAGTTTTAGAGTGCTGTACCTGACTTTGTCTGCACTAACTGTATTCCTTGAATTCTCATCTGGTAATACAAGTATGAATTGGATAATATATAGTGATTCATTCTCAAAAGAAATCATATGCCCTTTTACTTTTCCTAATTCAACTTTTAGAATTTTCATTTAATATATAAACTCCATGGTCTGATCCATCTCCCAGTCATACTTACTTGTCTAGCGTGTTTTATTAATTGCGACACCTTCAGTTGTTGTTTTGTTTAGATAATAGAGGACAATTCAGCATGAAGAAAATTCATTTTCCTGTTTCACATGGTTTTGGTTTCGTTATTTTGTTTCTTCTTGTAGTTTTAAAATGAATTCTACAAAATAGCTGTAGCAATATGGAAAGAGAAAGACTAAAGTAAACATTGATCTTAACAGTGTAATAATTTATGGTACCAACTTAATAAGTGGTGTGACATGAGCAGTTCACTATCCATTTATCATGCCTTGATAGTTTGATACCTGAATTTTTTACACCACTGCTCACTTCGGCATAATAAAGGACCTGCCAACATTCCCATTAAACCCATGAGATTTTGAGTTTCTGCTTTGCTGTAAATATCAGTACTTGTAATCTAGGAATGACCTATTCCAGCAACTATAAAAGACTAAGGCTTTGACATTTTTGAACTTCAGGAGGACATCTTCCTCTTTCCAGAAGAAAAGGCTTAGGGATACTTTTCATTACATCCACCATAAGAAGTTTACAAACTAAGACACAGTTCCTGAACTAAAATAAATCACTTCAATTCCACGGATGGCAAGGAGGAGACAGCAATTTACATTAAAAGGTTCTGATGAGAGTTGTCTTGAGCTGTAGTTTGCTGGCATAATAGCTTCAGGCTAATCACATATACTGCCAGTAGCTATAGTGTGGTTATAGTCAGAGAAATGAATGCACAAAAATAGCATTTGAGCTTCCATGTTTGCTCTCAACAGTCCCATCTCAAGGACTTCCCAGTCCATTTTGGTCAGCATAGAGGTCACATAGGAATCGGTGACTGCAAGTCTTTCAACTGGGCTGCAGATAATAATGTCAAGTCAAATTATTTCTGCTTCTCACATCACTTTATTCTGATTTAAAAAATGCTATGAAGCAGAATAAAAACCCTGACATTCCCTAGCTGACTGACTTCACCGTGCTGTCCATAAGAAGCCTAGCTTGTCAGTGGAATAATACATAAACATGTTTCAAATAGTTGTGATTGATGTCCAGGTTCTCCACACTTGCTCTTCCTAGGGAAATTCACTTCAAATAAGGTGCATGTTAATAATTTCAAACATATGGCTGGTTTAGGTGCCAAGTTTTTTGAATGCTTCAACTTCTGCAGATTATCATTGAGACATAGCGCTGCAAATTCAGTGCTCGGTGTTAGGTACCAAGCGGGTTTAGCAGTTAGGGACATCCTTGTCGTGGCATTTTATGGCTTGGGGAATCATGTGGCGGCAGGGAGGGATCTTCTTACCAAACACTTTTGCGATAGTCTTAACCTACACAGTTTGTTTTCATAGAAATACCTGTGGGAGAAAATACACCCCTTGTTTCCGCAGAAAGCCTACAGCATCATCATTAACAAGGTGCAGCGAAGGTCCCTCCCTGTGATAACTCTGTGTCAGCTAATTGGCTCATCGCACCCTGGCTGCTTGGAGTCCACGTTAGAAAGAGCAGACACGAGTACAGAGTAGGCACGGAGCTCTCATACAGCAATGACATT
Organism: Elanoides forficatus; assembly: GCA_025311575.1. Taxonomy (NCBI): domain Eukaryota; kingdom Metazoa; phylum Chordata; class Aves; order Accipitriformes; family Accipitridae; genus Elanoides; species Elanoides forficatus. The sequence goes on from JAOBAS010000033.1 coordinate 23,359,518, forward strand.
ACTAGACATCTAGACTAGTTTAGAGTGTAGTCTGTTCCTAAAATGTTTTTCAACTTCTTAGCCTGAAACTCATGTCCTCACTTCCATTTTTTCTGGAAAATATATAAATACCTCTAATGACTGCAGACTCTGAAATGGCTTCACTTTTTGGTTTTGCTGGTTCAAGGACCCGTAGAAAGAGATAAATGGAAAATATAAATTGTGGGTAATGGGATAATAGTGAAAAATAAGTTAACTCTTGTGCTAAATTCTATTTATGTCTGTGGTTTCTAAGGAATTGCAATAAAAAGGGTTTGTGATTATGTTTGTCTTATCTTAGGTTGTAGGGATTTAATGTACCATTTTTAAGTCATTAAACATTTTTGCTGTGACATTTGATCTCTCTGTTGATACTTTATTACTGTAGATCACTTAAAAATGGGAAAGGGAACTGTGAAATTTAAAAACAAGTTACGGTTTGTTGGTTTTTCAGTAACTGGATCATTTAAAAGCTCCATTTTTAGTAAGAAATAATGACTTGCTCTATTTAGAGACTATTTAAAATGCTCTTGAGGTATATATTGAATATCTCAACATAACAGACAAATCAGTAGCAGACTCAAAATTAGTTTTGTACTGTTATATTTTACAATATGTTCTATATTATGGTGCATGTTATACATCCCTTGTACACTTGCACGTTAGATATGGAAGAAGAGATAGAGTCTGTTTTCAAAGCTGTTTCTAACATATGATCACTCTTATCCCCTGAAAACCTGCCAGGATTTGTCTTTGAAGTACAAAGTTGGTTTATTTGTATGTTTGTGAATGGTCTCCGATAGGCTGAAGATGATAGTTTTTATGGTGTTTTCCTCTTCTGGTGTTGTAAATGCATTATTTATATATCCAAAGTAATTAGGAGAGAGCTGGTTGTTCAGCTGAATTTTAAACTAATTAAACTGACCTAATTCCTGTCAAAAATAATTAGGACAAAACCTGCATTCCCTAAGCAAATCTTTCAAGATGGAAAACTGGCCAGCAGAGTCCGGGTGCTGGAGCTGCTCCAGGTGAACAGCCACACGCCGGGTGGGTAGCGGCAACCGGCACCAGCGACAGGTATCGAAACGGTATTTGCTCTGTGATGCCAGAATCATTAAACTGCTTGCTTTGTTAACTGACAGATGCATTTTCAGTCCGGTCAGTTAACTTCATGCTTTCCCAAATTAACCAGGTCCTTCCTGGAATTAATGGGCACCTTTCCATTGCAACAAGCACTTGCCTTAATGCACTGCTGCGAGCCAACGCTGCTGCCGGTGCCCTCGTCCTGCTGGCGTTGCCTGTGATCGCGTACACATCTCCTGTAACCTCTGGTGGGAGTCATCTACCCAAGGCAAGGACTTGCCAGCCTTTGGAATGACTCTGAGCTGATCAGGTGGTGTTGATTTTTTTTTTTTTTTTTTTCCCCCAACACACGTAACTATGAGCACTAACTACAACTTTCCCCAAAACAGTGTTTGGCAAACAGCTGTGTCTTTGCTCCAGAAAACAGTTTTGGTTTAAGCTGAAATTAATAAACTCATCTCCTTGTTGGAGCAGATCTATAGGGCTAATTCAAGTCAGCTGACTTAGTGAGGAATACACAAGAGCTTCGTTGCTTTTACTGTTAGAGAACATTAGTTACGTTATGTTAAAAAAAAAAAAAAAGAGAGAGAAAAGCAACAGCAGTGAGCAGAACGGACAGTCTATCACTGGTATGATGGCAAATACCAGTGTGCCAGGCTCTTCTGTCCGCATTAACTGCCAGCATTATGTAATATTTTATCTTCTTTGGCCTTGGACCTTGTTATTCAGAATATCATATAATAATAAAGGAGCATTTTGAGTGATTTTGTTAGAAATACATCAGACTGTCTAACAGTCTGGTAGCATCAATAATTCCCTATTAAGCCCTCTACACCCATTATGGTTTGTGCTTTTACTTTTTTTTCTAACTTAGTTTCCAGGCAACCAGTAAGAACTGAATTACATTAAGCTATTAATTCAGGATTGCACGCCAGCTCTGGGTTCTGCAGCCGATTTGTTCCTCTTGCATTCAAGTTTTCTTATAAAAAACCTGTTATTGGTTTAATCTTCGGTGGTACCCAGCCCAGAGGATTGATTTTAAACTGGCAGTGCCTGTACTTGATTTTGGTTCTGATTTGTTTTTTAATGCTGGCTGGTGGGGTTTATTTTTGATGTGTAATGAAGCAGAGGTCTGTGAGGAAGGTTTGGTGTTAGCCACCATAAATATATACTCCAATCTACCAGTGTATTCTTCAACGTGGCATAATATATTGGCTCATATTAAAATCTGAATTAAGAAGATTCTTGTGATTGATTTCCTCATGGGTGTGCAAATTGGAAGATTGGTTATTAGGAAAATTTAACTTGTAGGACCTCTCTTTATCCAGTGGAGAAGGGTGCTGTCCTTCCTCAGCTGCTATTGCAACCCCCCCAAAATTTAGAAATCTCATGCGCAGCCCTGCGATGCGGGATGCGGGATGCGACAGCCTGTCAGGCAGCGCGGCACAAACAGCACTGCTCCGCTTGTGATCCCGCAGCCCTGAGCGCCTACTCTGGCCATTAACTGCAAATTCTCCTCTAGCCTTTTGTTGAAGAAAACTAGAAACTACAGAGTTTTGTCTATATATGTAGTCTGGAAAAGTAAACTGTGGGAAAGCCTTTCTATGACAGAAAGCTTGATACCAGAACCAGAGTATTGTTTTTGTAATTTGAACACAAATAGGCAGATAATATGTCAGAATTCCTTCCTTTCAAGGGAACACATGGATTAAGAATGCAGTTTATTAATTAATACTTGTATGGAAAGCAGATGTACATCAGTAATGCGAAAATAAAGAAGCAGCAGTAATGAGACATAACCACCCCTAGCGCGACATGAAAATCTTTGCAGATATTAAAAAGGAGTAATTTTGGTGTTATGCTCCATTGTTAAATGAATGTAGCGCTGGTGAAGGGAACTAGACTGGCAGCTGGACAATGAACTTCTCTGCTTATTCCCTGAAGAAGGTCAAAGAGGCTGAGCTTGTCGGCTTTCCTCCCAGACTCAGCTGAAAGGAGGTATCTGGAAGTGGGATAGAAATTTTGGGATGAAATTGCAGTTGTGTCTAATGCTTATGATTTATGAGTTATGAAACCCAACCTGTATGCTATATTGAACTATCATACATTTTATCTAAAAGATCAGGAAGGTCATTATCCATTCCACAGCCTACCTCCACTAGGGCCAAACTCAGAGACTTCTGCCATCCAGGTATTTGTACCATCTTTGTCTCAGTCTTCATATTGGTGTCAGTGAGCTATGGAGGTCTGGGCCACCTGAGAAGTAGTGCTAGCGATTTTTGGTGAGGCTACAATTGGAATAATCAATCTTAATTAAAAGAATTTGCCTTTATCCACTACCAAAAAATAACAAAAAAATATAGTAAATAAATATAATGCTATAAAAGACTGAAAACAAAACACCAAGACAAAGGCCATCTTAGATAAAGATACTATGGCTTTTGTAAAATAGTTGACATAGGATGGAATTTTAAAAACAGTGATTTTTTTTTTTTTTAATAAACTACAGTTTTGAGCTGTTTTCAATATATGTTTTTAGAGATCTGATATGAGTCACAATCAGAGAGGTGACAAATTCAGACCACAAAAGATAACCGTGTCTTCATAAAACTTCACTTGAAAAACAAAATAACTAAAGGTCTGCTGTTTATAAGCAGAGCATATAATATATGCTCTTCCCTGTTGTAAGAAGCCATAAGAACTTGTCTAGCTAAAAAAGATTTTTATGCCTCATCGGTTGCTCAGATGTCTTGGAACAATTATAATCACCAGACTAAGTATTTATTCCCCCCTTTACATTTATCACTCGAATGGAGAGTGTGTTGCCATCCTGAGGGTCTGTGGTTCTATCAGCAAATCCAAAAAACACCCGTGGTCAACATGTTGAATCTAATCTCGTTCTCCATTTCTGGGACATATTTTATTAAACATTTTCATCACTTTCAACTGTGCATTCATACCTCAACAGATTTATATCTGTAATTAGGGGAATTGTTATTTACCAGCAGAGATAAAGCTGATAAAAAGACACCTTTCAGCAACATAATTCAAATGTCATGAGTTATTACCAGCCCCAGATTAATAGTACGGTTATTTCTTTTGCTACAGGTTAGGAACGTGTCTCCTGTCAGAAATCTTTGGCAATTGTTCAGAAATACTGGGCAACAACTATTTGTGATTGTCCAGCTAAAGAAAATCAGATGTATGTGAAAGAAAGTGATCCCTCTCCAAGATCTACGTTCAGTAATGAGATATTTTCATTTAACGAAGTCTCTAACAGATGGTGTTTCTAAATTTTTAATATTAGGGCTGTTTTTTGACAGAGGCCTCCACACAGTCTGATGTATTGCAGATGAGCTTTTGCATTTAAGCTATAGCTAAGAGCTAATTGTGCTGCCACTCCCGATTGCACTAAGGCACCAGCTCCCAGCGTTGAAGCCACGATGCAGGTGGCTGCACGGTGACACCCCCCGTGTCTGCAGCCACTGCCACCAAAAGTACCACCCCCGTGCAGGGGGGTCCTCTTAATGACGCCAGGAGGATGTCGGTGGTTTAAAGAAGAATGAGTCGTTTATTGTGTGTGCTCTGTAGAAGGTATCTTCATGTACCACAGCAGTTTCTTAGTTGTTGTTCCATGAAACTATTTCACAGTTGGTTACTGCAAGGTCTGTACTCAAGACTGCCTCCTTTATCAGCCAATTTTCTAATCTCACTAAAAGAAACTTATTAACTGGAGAAGCTATGTTTTCCATAAATCCATGTTGCCCTGGCATTAAGAAGCAGACAATGGTAATGCCAGCCAAGCCTAACCAACAGCCTTCTTGCTCCCCAGGGCTGAAAAACTAGAAACAACCCGTTTTTCACCAAATCCAGTACCACGGATGCCATCACAGCATGGCCAGTTTACCAGATGTCATCCCTTTGACTCGCTGCCTGTGCCTCCATTGCTCCAGGAGGAAGACTTGGTCTTCTCATGGCGAGAAACATCTCACGCTCTCCCCTACACTCGTTCAAACCCAATTTATAGTCATTTGCTCAGTGGTAACAGTGATTACTTTCGCTAAGCTGTTCAAACCCTTTGGTCTGCTTTTGTAAACACTCTTATCCTTTGAAAATAGTGGTAAGACATTTCCTTTGTTTCATTTCTGCAAACCTTTTCAGTATCAGAGACGTGTTCCTAGTTGTTCAGTCATTTCATGAATATGAAACACATGTGGATTGCATTTTCATAGTTTAATCTATTTTCTCCATAAGCAATACAAGATGGTGTGGGTTTTTGACATGGAAATGCAAGCGATCTAGATTAAGGGTGACTATGCACATGTAATTCAAGAGAGTAGCTTTGGGGAAACATCAGCTAGGGGAAGAGAAAGAAGAAAAATTTGAATTCCATTGGATTTTAGTAACTTCAGATTGGTTTTGAATCATATTTACATTCTCTTCTATTTCTCATATGTTTGCAAGTTTTACTGCTGTAGTTCTAAGTGTCTTGGAGCTATGCGAATTAGTGGATATGTTATTACTGAGCAGAAGATGAACTGCGTTAGCAAGAAATGAGATCGTTCCCCAGAGTCCTACACAGGAAAGCTGTGGAAAACCTGGAGCTGAACCCAGGTCCCAGGAGACACAGAATGGCCCCAAAACGTATGGCGTTATGGGCCAGGAACTGCTAACAGGAAGCTCAACTCAAGTTTTAAAACTCAATTACCATGAAGTATGCTGAGGAAAGTAGGTACATTTTAGGCAAAATGCTCCCTGCCTCTCACGGAGACCCAGGAGCTTTGCGGCTTTCTCTCTATTGCTTCCAGCAGTGGCTAAATGTGAGAATTTTGTGCAGTTTCAGATTGAGAATGAAAGTGAGAAATCATTTAACACCCGGAGCGCCAACGGGAGCATCAGCAGGAGCTGGATTGATGAAAATGCCCCAAATTGATGGTGGTTTTAGGGTGGTTGTTTTCATTGTCGGTTGTAACCTTCCTCTGAATGCTTTTCTAAGTATGTGTTTCAGGAGAAGGCAAAGACTTCTCGCAGGGTGAACCAAATAAGAAATTATGGTTCTTGAATGAGAACTGCATCCATAAAATGAAGTATATGATGTGACACAGTAAAAATAAGACCGTTGTCCTAAAGTCTTTAGATCTGACATTAAAAGTGTATTTTGGGGATCAATCATCAAGTGATTTTGTCATGGTAATTTGATTCAAGTATTTTTTTGCTTGTATTGAAGACTTAAATTATACAGCCACCCACTGCTAATTAAATATTTTTAAATAATGCAGCTGCCAAACTTGACTGGTTTGGCTATTGGCTTTCCAGCATTTGGCCTTTTGCTGAGTAATATCTGTTTCTCCACGGTCCTGTTTCTCCACCACAGCCGTGCTATCTGGAGGCCTCTCCTCGACACGCATGAGAGGGTGAAGTTGCTTCCTCTATTTGTAAATACACAGAATGTGGCCCACAGAGGAATTTAATCTTCTCCAAACACCAGCCCTCCACTCCCAGGTGCATCGGAGGTCTGGAGCACTGCCAATACACCGCGAGGTCGGCTGCGCACAACAAAATGACCAGGTAAAGGTATTGACTAGAGACGAGGTTTTGCTGATAAACCCCACGTGGAGGACCTGGACGCCAAAGGCAAAGGTGGAGGTGGAACAGGTCTGTTTCCTGCAAGGATTGTACTCATGCCCATTTTTCCCTTCTCCTGATTTTTAGATTGTGTTCGTTAGATGGGAAAAATACCATAATTGTGTTGGTATAGAAATGGAGAATGAACTCCAAAATACTTGGATCTAGAGAATTTGAGCTTAGTTCTAGTGGGAATTAAGCAGGAGAATTTTCAAGTCATTTACGTTTGAAATGCATTCATAACTTTTGCTTCATAAAAACAGAGCGTGATATAAAATGATAGCAAAAATTCATATTTTGGAAATGGACATTCTCCTTTCTGGCAATAAAAAGTAAAGGTAATTTGCTCTATTTCAAAAAGATTGTTAGTAGTTACTGTGATTTTAAGCGATGTAGCTTTAATGCTCAACACATCTTAATCTTGCCAACTATAAAACATTCCTTTGATGGTAAGTTGATGATCTATGGGTTTGAATCAGAATTCGTGTTTAGAATTAATGTCTTGGTTAAAAAGAAAAAAAAAAACCTGCAAACTCACGTGGTTTCGTACAAGCTAGAGGCCGGTCGGCAGCCTTGTCTGCCTCGTCACAGCCACAGTGAAACCTTTGCCCTTTGGAAATCCAGGCAGCTGGAAGGTACCTCTGTTGATGTGGGACTTCCTTATGTAATATACTTACTATTGAAACACCTAAGTGTAAATGTAAAAGTTAAGAAGAAAATACAAGAAGAAACACAAGAGGGTTTTCTTCCTCCTTAAGTGCTTTCATGGTTTTGCCTGTCTTTCGCTTGTTCCTCTTTTCTCCCAAATCCCATTTTTTCTTTTTATTCCTCAAAAAGCATGAAAAGGAGAGTTGCTAATGAATTAAACAACCAGAAAAGTGAATTATTTTTGTCCAGGACACTGATTTTTTTCTCATATTTGTGGCAGAGCTAGAACTGGAGTCCATACTGAGTCTCCAGCCAGCGCTGCTTCACACTCATCAGCTGTTCTTCCAATTTAATTAACCGTCTGAAATTAACATACATTCCAGCATCGCCCGTTTAATTTCATTTTCTGTTTCTCCAAACTGAATTGCCTTTAATAAAAACCTTATAAATGAGGATTTTTTCTTGTCTACTAATGCCAATCTGGAGCCACCATTTATATGTTTTAAAATTTTCAATTTGATTTAGCCAGAGTTATACCCTAAGTTAATGGAGAAAGCAGAGTAGGAATATAAGAAAACTTCTGAACTTACAGATAATGCAGAACACTGTCAAGGTAGGTAATTAAAGGGAAAGAAGAAAAGGTCTCCTATTTTAATTCAAAAATAAATGACAGGGAAACTAGTACTGCTGCATGAACATTTCATTTCCCAATAGTAAAAGCTTGTTTATATCTGGGTCAAGAGAAAAAAGAAGTTGCTAAAATTAAGAAACACTCTAAAGATTGGATCTATTACATGTGAGTGAGGTTCAGTAAGAAAAACTGAATTGTCCTATGGTGCAAATGATGTTTTCTTAATGGGATGGTGAGTTTGTGTTTGATTATTTTTATTGAATATTTACAAGAAAATGAACCCTTGTGTTTTGGTCCTGTAAATATCCACATCAATTTTTCACCTTTCATTAGAAGGATTAATGCGCATAAATGTTTGCTGAATTGAATCCGTGACCCCCAGGTTAGACACGCAGAGAGACTGGACGGGGATCTCGTCGCTGAAAAGGAGCGCTCGTATTCAAACCGCAGCGCGTGGAAGCTCTGCACTGCGCGTTTCTAGTAGAACTAAATGGGGGGGAAATGGCTTCATTACGGACCTTTTCTGTTGAAACACATGAACCGTCTGAGCAAGAGACGTGCTTTCCAACTCGGGTGAAGTGTTGCAGAGTATCTCCTGATAGTGCCTTTTGGGCTGACGTGGGGCTCCTTTCTCCTTGTGTCTGCCTTCGCTTTGGTGAGAATGTGCTCGCAAGGGATCTTGTTTTGTTATGCGAGTCTCATGCTCTGTCCCTTGCTGGGATTGCTTAGCTATATATTTGTAATTTTATATCCACGGAAGTTTGTGAAAAATCTCTTAATTTTTGCAAGCCCTTATTTAAATAACAGGTACTTAATTATACACTGCAGCAAAGCTCAGCATCCCTTCCTAAATGTGTTGCATGTGCATCTGATAAAAATTCCTTACTTAAAGAATTCAAAATCCCTGAGTGAAATCTGCACCTAAATTTTGGCTTTGAATTTGGTTGGTCTAAGAGCTGTAGACTCCTACTTTCGTCCATAGATGGCATGTGTCAAAGGCCCAGCTTTTCAAAGAAATTCAGTGTTTCCCACCTGATAGTAAGCAGTGAGGGCAAGGTAGAGGGATTTTCAAATGCCCCTATGTGCCCCAATTCCCTTCTTGTGGAATGGCTCTATATGCTATATTAGTCAGAAATTCCACCATATTTCATACCATCCATGTTTGTGTGGAAGCCCTCAAAAATCTCAGCTCCATTTTTTTCCCTTCTCAAAGCTGTCTTGTGAATAACAAACCCCACATTGTTCTTGGGTGTTCTGAATTTATTTCATGTCATCTTCTTAGGGAAAAAAAAAATACAGCTTCTCTCACTTAGCACCCTTTGGGACAGCAACTGCAGATGAAGAGCAAGCAATCAACATGTCAAGATAAAATTAGATTGCCACAGAGTACAAGGTTTGATCCAATATCTATATCAGGTTTGGTTTTCAGCTGTGCACATCACAATAAAATAATACTTGCTGAAGCTGTTGGCATGAAGCAGTTCTAGAAGTATGCAATGATTTTCATCTGTTTGCATGTTGGGAAAAGGGCGGGGGTAGAAAATTCAGTATTTTACACTATTACTTCAATATTTAATGATAGTTACAAATCAGAAATTGATACAAGAGTTGGCACTTTTGCTGTGTTTCCATGTCTCAGAGGGAGATACTCTATGTACTTAGTAGAGGACAGTGGTGGAGTTACCAGGGAGCGGTGCCCTCAGAAGCGGTCTCCTGGAGCTCAGGGCTGTATTTTATAAGCAAATCTCCCAACTCCTCTGTTTACCGTGCTCTGCTTTTCACTGGGGCACGGTTCTGAAGTGAGGAAAACAGATTAGCTTTGGTTAAACGACGTGGGAGATGGGCTCCAGCAGCAACCCTGGCACGATCCGCTGGCACCCAGTTCAGAGCAGAGCCAGCCCAAAGCAAACGCCCGGAGCCAGGTACAGCTGGATGCTGCGTCCTCAGCCAGGACCTTCACTCCGCAGACCCAGTCCTGCATGCTAACGTGGCCATAGATAGTCCTTACAGACAGCTCTGATACGGCCAGGGGATGCCCAGCACCTGGGTTACAGCTTGCGCAGAAAGCATCTACATTTTGACATCCTTTTTTTTTCAACAAAATGCCCTAATAATGTCAAGAAATAATATTTGCTTCCATTTCATTGTAAAAAAAAATAGAGAAAATATTTGAAATGTTCATTCAAAAATGTTTGGTTGGGATCAGACTTGAAGCATCTAACAAAACCGAATTGCCAGCAAGTTGGAAAATGACAGCTATGTGCTGACACAACCGACTCTGTCTATGCCATATTAAAAAAAAGCTACAGGTCTTTTTCTAACTGTTTGTACATCTTCCACTAGGTTTCTGGTTAACAATAACTGTCTGTCAAACTGAGTCATCAGGATACCCAAAGTTTGGCTGTGACTTCTGCGAGGGTATTGAGCCAGCGCCCGTATTTAACCCCGGGGCATCGTGATTTGTACCGAGTGGAATCTTCAGCCACTGTAATGCCATTCAGCTCCACCGATAACGGTAAAGTCATTGATTTCAAACAATGGAGGATAAAATCCATTTTCTCTTAAGTGTAAAAATATTGATATGCACACAAAGCCTTTTTGTATCACTCGTGGCCCAGTTAATCTGTTCAAGGGATTTAACCTGGTTCTGTTTGTACTCAGCTATAGGGTTCATATTATGAGACTGCAAGGATGTCCTCTGTCCTTGCATCGTTTAATTCTTCAGACCTGCTCCCCCTGCTCTGTCAATAGCTTTCAAATTAATGGTCCAATCTTTTAAATTAATGAGTTTTCATCGACCTCAGTGGAAGTGGATCAGCTCCGAGACTGTCAGCCCACCCAGCCGTCCTCATCAGTACTTCATCTAAAAGTAGTTCACCTACTTTCACACACAAGTCCGGCACCTTGGAGCTCATTGTCTGAAGCCGTGTCATTCGGATCTCGTTAAAGCAGCCACACGTGTCCTGCTGCTCTGGGCAGAGAGGGTTTTCATAAAGAAAATTTTGGTTTTGTTCTGCAGTAGCTCCAAGTTATTTTGGGTCATTTTCTATGCTCGTTTAGCTCAAGCAACTGGTCTAGAAAGCCCTTATTAGCCCAGGATTTCCTGAGAGAGGAAATTTAGCACCTGCATTTTCCAAATCTCCAAATGAGGTTTGAAAAATCTTTGTTCAATAATTACAATAACAAAGCATCCTAAACAAAAATATGTTATCGGAGCAGCTCATAGGTGATGGAGACGTTACCAGTCACTGTAAAGTATTTTTTTTTCTGTAGAAAACACAGCGAGTCTTGAAGAGGGAGCACTCTGAAACGGCTAGGTGGTCAGCCGGGATGCAGAAATCTCAATTTTTGAGGATCCGTTATGAGCGCAGCCTGGAGTACATCTTGATTTTGTTTAAAAGTGCTTTCAGATGTCTGTGGCGGACGATTGATGGGACACAGGAGAGGAAGCGGGGGAACGGACCGGGAAGAGCCTTCATGGCAGCGGGTAGAGCCTGACCGAAACCCCGCGGCCCCACACCACGCTCCCACCCACGGCAGTACCCGGGAGAGGCTTGGCCCCGCGCGGGCTTCCCCGGGGCAGAGCGGCCGGCCCCGGGCGACGGCGTTGCCTTGACCTAGACCCACGTCAAGGACCCGGCTCCCGCTGTGCCCCAGGCAAACCGCGGCCGGACGGGCCGGGGCCCGGCGTGATGCGGCGTGGCGAAGCGCGGCCCGGCTGCTGACTTCTCTGGGGATTAACGTGGGGGTCCAAGCGGCCCGCAGGGTGAGCACTGCGAGAGGTGAAGCTAAGGACAAGACTCGCTTTCAAAGAGGCTATAACAGGCCGTAAAAGAAAGTCATGATTAAGCACCAAAAAGGGGGGGGGAAAGTCATGATTGTCTGACACTCAGCCTATGAAAGCAAGTGAATAACGGTAAAAATCTATAACGTAAAACCACATCAAGAGAAAAGGATCTGTTATCATCAGCTGGGGAGACCAGACTGTCAATGTATTTTGCCGGGGTTTGCTTGTTGTCGTACACAGGGATAAAATCTTGCATAGACCAGAATTTCTACAGAATGAATGGGGGGAGGCATCAAGGAAATAAATAAAATAGATGAGGAAAAGAGCTGTGCTTTATAAAAAGTGTACAGCCGTGCAGAGACCTTAAAAAAAAAATTAAAGCTTAATTTACAAAGAGCACTCCTGATTTCTGTCGTAAAATGTTCCAAAACAATCTCATGACTCAATTTCTGCAGCCATCGAAGTAGGAAGAATTACATAAAATTCTTGCTGTTTGCTTTATTTTATGCTTAACTCGTATTCTCAATGATTCATTATCAAGATTTGTCAGGACTAATTAAGAAGAGTGCCAGCTGTGATAGCGTTTGATATCATGGCACCTTGCTCAGTGGGGACTCAACCAAGATAGCTCGTTGTGTAGAATTAGCTAACAGTGACTAGTGATTTAGTGGCTTGCTGCTAACCATGGTCTGCGCTGTTACAAAAGTTAAGGTATTTAGCAGCCCCTGCAGATATGTTGCTTCTTAATATGAAATTGAGTTTTCTGTAACTCTCTGTTGAAACAAACAAACAAACAAATTTATTAAATTACACATATGATTTTCTTTTCTGTGGTAAGCCACCACTCTTCATTTAAAAAAAAATAATTAAATTCAAAGAAGGACACAGTTTTAAATTCAGGGAGGTATGACTATAAAAACTGTGCACGTGGTTATGACTTTGTGCCTGAGTTTTTAATTCTGATATGAACTGTACAGCAGGCTCATAAACCTCTGGAAGGAGTTTACAAGCAAAACCTTTCTGACCCATATTTTATACAGGCAAAGTCATCCATTGTATAACCTATGGGCGGTCCTGTGCACCCTACTACCAAAAAAAAAGTAACTAAAACTGAATTGATTTCTGGGCAGCAATGGCAAATCGCAGAGACTGATTTACAGGGAAGTGAGGGGCAGCCCGGCAGCTCCGGCTCTGCCCATCCCGACCCGTTCGACTCTGCCCCGGCTGCGCCTGGGCTGCAGCGTGGGACGCGTGGGAGCGCCGGTCGGCACAGGCGGAGAGCCTCCAGCTCTTAAAATGAGACTATAAAAAGCAAGTCTCAAACCAAACAAAACTTAAATTCGGCACCTAAAATCAATTATATTTTTATCTTAATCGTTCTGAGCCTGTTGACCAGTAGCCCGGCTGTAAACAGGGATAATAATATCACTAATCTTGTGACAATAAATTACTGTTTTTGAAACACTCAGACACCGTAGTGATGATCAAGCTAGACAAACCCAGGAAGAAGTTATTAATTCTGACTCAGTATGCGGCGAGTGTTCTGCAGGAGGAGTCTTGGGGACACACGCTGACGGCTGAGGATAAAGCAACGTATTGAATAACTGTTGATTAAGGGAGCGCTGCCTGTTCTGTGAGCTGAATGAGGTAGGGGCTCGGCAGAAAATAAAGTAATGTTTGATCGTTTAATTAAGAGCTACGTCATACCATGTGCAGAACGGGCTGAGGAAGCAGTCCTGGTTCTGGCATTGTCAACGGTGGATTCTGCATACTTGATGTTGCTTTTTAAGTAGGCGCTGTGGCTTTTTCAGGGAAATACTCAAACAGAAGACTGAAAGGAGGAGGATGCCTGCAACTTCAGTGCAAGAAAAATTCTCTCTCTTCTCCTTTCCTTATGTCTCGGCTGTCTCGGAGCATCTCAGCAGCCTGTTCCTGGGCCGCCGGAGGCCTGGAGGGCACCGTCCTGCCGCAGCTGGGTCGCAACGTTTTTCCCAGCTCTGTCAGGATGTCTGGGGGATGGCGAGGCCGGTTTTGTTTGCAGATGGGCGCTGCACGCCCGGCTCTGCTCGGCACGAGGAGCACGGTTGCATGTTCACTGCACACGGATGTGTTATGTGTTGGTCTCCTCTGAAGGGGACCAAAGGCCGTGCCCTAATCAGGGGGCTGGTGCAAACGTTACCAGTGAAAGGTATTTTTCAGAAATAGATGAAACATTTCCTGTCTGAATTCTTTTGGGAAAAAAAAAAAAAGTCAAATATTTTCAAAGTATTTTTGCTTAAAATTTGGCAAAGCTGTAAAAACAGAAAAAGAGCACTTATGACTGGGAGGAAAAAGCCTCTCAAGAGCATCCTGAGCAATTCCATCAGCCTAGCCCGTAGCTTTAATGCCACTTTGTCCCTTAGAAAACTCCAGGCACCGCAGACAGCCGGGGAGGAGGGGACCTGCCTGCGCTGGCTGGATCAGTTTATGGTCTGACATTACAAAACCATTATTATTTCGAGAAAGCCGTCTTATTTAATTATCATGAATGTGCAATTCCTTCATTTTTAATTCAGCATTGGAGGAGATGTTCCAGGCATTAAATGAATCAAAATCTTCTTAGTAAATCAGAAACCAAGAGAATAATAAGTGTTTGAAAAGAAAAAGTTATTGTTCTCTGTGGATTGCAGTGATTTTAATGATTTGGCTGAAGTGCCCATCTGATAGAGCTGCCTATTTGAAATATTTGTGATCTCAAAGGAATGGTTTTAAAGTGTCTCCCGTGTAATTGATTGATCCATTCCTCTCAAATGCTTGGATGGCTTTCAAAGCCAGGGGGACAGGTATTGATGGAGCTTCAAGGGGGATGTGTCTTTTATATGGTCTGGTGGGAAAAATGCCTCAGGGCTCCTCCTGTACCAAAGGCAGAGGCCGAGGTGGTTCAGCTAACAGGAGTTCCCATTTAGAAAGTGGGACTTGCTCAGAACTGACCCCAAACTGATTCTTGGGAGGAGCGAGGGCTTTCCTGCCCCACCATCTTCATCTTTCCCCAGCAGTGGGAAAGGTGGTACCCGACCCCCTGCACTGGGACTCCTTTTTCTAAACGTGCGCTACATAGATGGGATTGTTTCATAACGTTTTGTTTTCCAAAGTATAGCAAGTTTGGCCTTAAAACGGAGTGCAAGCTGGTATTTAGAAAAATTTTGATTTCAGTTTTGGTAAATTTCTGAAACTGTCTTCTTGATGGAGGCAACTGCGGTTTGAAAACCCAAACGAATTCAAATAAAGATCCCAAGAGTTGTTGACAATATGTTCCCCTGGTTATCCTGCAGGTTCTATGTATTAATCTGGTGATATTTTACAAAAATGACCTATATTGATGAAAATTACCAAATTCATCATCTCTGCAGTTGTAAAAACTTACAGTGTGATTATTATTTTTTTAAAATAGTATTATCAAAAATTATCTTTCCAAGTATGTTGAGCTCCTAATATGCAGGATATAATATATCATAGCGTAAGCTACGATAAAAATAAGAGCAGTCGCTTTTACCGCACACTGGCACCTTCTGTTACAGCTGCTCTTTCAGCAGTGAGCCTGCTTTCATAACGCGGCTAACTTCCGAAAGGTTTATACCTTGGCAGTAAGTGCTCGGAGCTCCCTTGCAGGCTCCGTCCCCGCGCCAAGGCGCATCCCTCCCCACGGGAGAATTTAGCGGCTGGGAAGCGAGCCGGGGATGCGACGCCGTCAGGTCCCGCGCGCTGAGCCGCAGGTGGGGGCTCCGGCCCTGGGCTGTGCCTGCTCTGCCGGGTCACGGAGCGTCTGCCACCCCCCCTCGGGTGCCGGGGGGGTCTCCCCGAGAGGCGGCACCGCGGGGACCCCCGCACCACGTCAGCCGCGGGCTCCCTCCCGTTCGTGGCATCTGCCGGCACGGCGGTGACCTGCCTGCGAGGCGGGCAGGAGGCGAGGAAGGAAAGCTTTCCATCAAGGACTTGGACCGGTCGCCCCGACTAACAGATTGGCTTCAACTTACGGCCGAGGGTTTTCTCGTCCTCCCAGAGCCTTCTTCTTTTTTTTAAGCAGTAGCAGCCTGTGCACAGGTGGCAGGACCCAGGAGGTGACTGAAAATGGAAAATAACTGTGTACGTGCAAATTTGTGGATTTTTGCAAGCATCAGAGAAAGACCAATGTGTCCCTCCGTGGAGCAGCTGAGGTTGGCTCTCAGAGCTGCACTGCTTTGGGTTTATATGGGATCGCATCAGCGTGTTGCAACAGAGAATTAGGCCCAGATACTTTGTGGTTTAGCACAAAGTATTAATTGCATTTTTTTCTTCGTAGACTTGGGAACAACCCATAACATGTATTTTAGATTTACTAACTTAATATGTGTTAAGAATTATAATTTATTTGTGGTCTATACTTTTTTTTAAAATTTATAATCCAATAATTTATAATGAGATATAAATATAAAAATAATTTTTTTCTTATATAAATTAAGATCTCGCAAGAGATCCAAGCTACTATATCCTTGAAGAGAACTTGCTGTCCCCTATTCTCCCTGGAAACCAGAGCCACACTGACACCTTCTCTTTGTAAACAGCAACAGCAAAGCACCAAGTTAAGGATCAGAGTTTTTCACTGGCCTCTGCTCCAAAAATTCATTGTTTTCTGAACACCAGATAAGCAGGAGCTCTGGCTGCTATCCCAACACTGACTTCACCCAACAAATTAATTGCTTGTACCGTGTCCATTACAGTTGTTCAAAATGACCTTCAACTGTGCACGGCAGCATCATGCTACATTACCAAAATTTGAAATATTATTTTAGTTCTCCTTTCTGCTAGTCCATTGCCCTTTATTTTGCTTCCACTGGTTGGTTATAACATGATTTTGTGTTCACTCTGCCAGTTGCCCACATAAAAGCACTTTTTAATTACACAGCATCTTTGAAAGTAGGTGCGGGTAAGATCCTCCTGTGATGGAAATTGCATAGCTCCCCTGAAGGACGCCAGCTACGATGCTGATTTCTTTCTGGCACAGTCTTTGCTTATCCAGTAGCAATTTGGCTGAATCCACGATCTTATTTGACAGACAAGTGAAGAAATGTTCTTGAACATGCTTTTGGATGTGTTTAACCACTGTTTACTTCTAAACAAATTCTCTTGCTAAAAAGATCAGGCTTGGGTTTTGGGTTGGTTTGGTTTGTTTTTTGTTTGTTTTTTTTTTTTTTCTAGTGAAGTTTTGTTTTGTTTTCTGGGGTTTTTTTGTGAGGCAAACCTTCACTGGGGGAGACGGAGCATGTCCCCAGCACTGCAAGGCAGTGGAAGGCAGTGGAAGCGTGCCCGTGGGTGGTAGGGGCATGGGTGGGCTTCTGGGTGCCCGGTCCTACCTGGAGTGGCAATAGGGCTCACGTGCGTCAAAACCCAATGCCAACCTCCTCTGCATGTCGTTCTTGGGGTGAGAAAAGTAGAATAGCTTCGTTCTTACCATAGGAGGTCTGCAGCCTGTGCCGGTGTGAGCGCAGTGCTCCCGCGGCTGAACCAGGACATCGACAGAAAGCGTCCGCCGCCTCTGGGAACTTAGCGAGCGACTTGTGCTGGGAATTTGATTTGGTACAAGAATGACTAATGGTGAAGTGAAATACAAAACGTCACATTGAAATGACTTTCCCACCATTCCCATATGCTTCTGTCAATATTCCCATTAAATACATAAAATGGTATTTTACTGTAATAACATTGCTTTCCCAGAGTCATTTCAGATTAGGGCTACAACTTTAACATGATTTAGTATGTCGTAACTTGAAATTCTCACTGATGGCTTTAAGAGTGGGTGAGTTCAGTTTTGAGTGGACATAATCTAATTTTTGCTTAGGAACTGCTTGTTGAATCCACTTAGTGTAGCTGTTCTGGTGGGCTGTAAGGAAAGAGAGGATTTTTTTAGATTCAGTGGGATATGGGCTGTTACGCAGCGCAGGTGTGATACGCGCACGGTGGTATTTAGTCAGTGTTGTCTCACCTCCAGGTATTCAGTAATCCAAACCAAAATGAAATGCTTCTTCAAAGTAAAATATGGCAGTGACAGATGCACAAGCTATTATATTTAGTTTCTTGTCTGAGAGGGCCAGATTGAATGTAGGTAGCTGACTGCACATAGTGGATGGAGATCAGGTACGATGAAAGGGAGATTACTGGCTATTTTAAGAGTTAAACTTAAAAAGCAGGAAATTGAAAACTGATAAACAGGTTTTTTTCAGGCGACGTCCAATTAAACAGTGGTAGTCATTACCACGGGAGGCCACTGAAGCCAAGTACTTAGCAAGAGTGGAAGAGGGACTGGGCGTTTTTACGGATATCAAGAATATCCAGAGTAATGATTAACTATATCAATTTTTGTAATGTAATTAGAATAATTTTTCATGCTTCAAGGCTTAAACCAATTTCTATATAGGAGAGACCAGGAAGAGACTTATGGTAGGAACAGATTAAAGACATCTGCATACTGCAGAGCTCCTGCCTTTTCTTCTGACACATCTGCTGCTATTCCAAGAGAAGATACTGGGCTGGGATGGACCCTGGGTCTGCCTTGATCAGCTGTGTCATTTTCTGTGTTGCCTTAGGGAATCTGGTGTGGAATACATAGACTGATTTTTTTAGGTAAACCAGGGCATGAGGAAAAGGAGGATGAAGTAGACAGCAGATGGGTTTTCTGTAATTTTGAGAGGATAAACATGTTGAATGTAACTGCGGATTTGCCCAAAGGAAAAAAACAAAACAAAACAAAACAAAAAACAACAGGAAGCTTTCAAAATCATGAGGTAGCTTCCTGCAAAACAATGAGATTTACTAGAAATGATGATTTGTATTTACACCCTTTCTGAATCTTGAGCACTTAAGGCGAACTTGAGTCATGCTTGCAAACTCTTCTCTACAACCACTAGAGTCAGATTTTTTAATAATAATAAATACAGCTAAGATTCTCAAAGAGGAGCTTTAAGTGGGCAAGAGGTAAATAAACGCTGAAGAGCTTATGCTTTAACTACGCACGTTCAGGTGTCAAAGGGGGCTGGAGCTGATGTTACCAAGGGCTAGCTGAGGAGGAAAGCACTTACACTGCGCAGCAGGTGAACTGACGTGAAGAGTTAAGATGCGCGTATGTCTCGAGGGGTGGTAAATGGGCACCGGTTACACTGCAGCTCAACTGGCAGAGGTTGGGTGAGGAGCGGGTGTCTGATCCTGCGGCTGTGGGGATGCAGCAGCCAAGGCAGCAGCATCTGTGACACCCCCCCC
>JAOBAS010000033.1:23382164-23409073 GCA_025311575.1 Elanoides forficatus
GGTCTCGCTGCGATCGTGCCCCTCAAGGCGCCGGGGCTGGCTGTCGGGGCACGGACACTTGTCCCTCGTCGTCGTGTCCGTCCGTCCCCCCCCCGCCTCCTCGGCTGCATCCTCCTGCCCTTCCTTCTCCGGCACCCCAAGTCCGGCAGACGGCATCTGTGCGGGGCTGAGCCGGGGTTTGGATCCCCGATGGCGGGGGGGGGGAGAGTTGGGGGCTCCCGGCTGGGGGATGCCCCCCCCGGGGCGCTGGGTGAAGCCGGCGGGGCCCGGCAGCGAGCCCCCGGTGCTCCTCGGCAGCGATCGCGGGTGCAGTGGGAGTGACACAACCGCCACCAGATGCATCGTGAGCAGCGGAGTTTCTCGCTTCCTATCCTACGCCTTCGCATGCGGAAGGTGGTGGTGGGGTTTATTTTTATTTTTGTGCAGCGGGCGGAGAGATCCCCCGCTTTTCCCAGCTGGAAACTTGTGAGGTTTTCACGGCAAATCCACTCTTTGCTGTCAGCAGTCATCGTTACTCCTTATTCCCATCTGGCTGTCGGTGCCAGGTACGGCTGGCACATGCGAGATGAACGGAGCGATGTGCCTTCTCCCATCGCTGCCCTTTGCACTGCCCAGCCGGGCTCGGTCCTGTCCATTCTCCTGACAGAACATTAAGGATCTGATTTTGTTTTCCTTGCTCGCCTCCCCCCTCATGACAAATTAAAATGCAACTTGTATTGCTTCTGGATTCAGCGGTGTACTGAATCTCTAACAATTTGTGAGGCTTTAACGCGTGGGTCTTTGTATTGCAACGCTACCGCCGAGAAAGCAGCCCTGCTCGTGCGCGTGAGCAGGCTTGGCATCGCTAGGTACGCTGTACTTATTTCTGTTCGAGACTTCTTGCATTACAAACACCCCTTCCTGGGCTGCAAAACAGATGATCTCATGTTCTGCTTGAGCTGGAGCCGAGAAGCTTGGAGGGATGCGAGCAGTGCTGAAGTTCTGCCGAAGTACGGGTTCAGCCGACGCTGATCTGCTGTAGACTTCCACCAGCCAGTAGATTGAGATGAGCCAGCTGGTTTATACTGAATCTCATTCAAGAGCAAATCCTGGGCACTCTCGACTGAGATCTCACTCAGAAGGAAATCCTGGGTACCGGCAGCCTTTTGTGTAATGCCACAATACCTGCAAAATCTTTGATGCTATGTTATGTAATGGAGTTTGCAGAAAATCAGACACTTGGGCAGTTTCTGCATTTAGAGAGATTTATATAAATCTAAACATTTTAATGTGTTGTGACTAAGCATCTGTTCAAAATTGCTTTTTAACCAAACCATCCAGAAAGCAGGAACTGGTACATACTGAGAGAGATTTTACTGAATATGTATTTTACAGCTCAGTTCTGCCTTCTTTAAATGGATTTTTCATGCAATAAAACTGTTACTGTCCTCTCCTCCCTCAAAACACAGTTCAGAACATGTCCCAGCCAGAGAGAAATGAGAAGGAAAGAACTCTTTTAAGAGAGAGGAGGACAACTAGACCTATTAAGCAACTAAGTACTGTTGCGTGGAGGTGGGTGAAAAGCTGTAAGTTACTGGAAAGAAAAAAACCAACCAACTCCCCAACCACAAAAAACTTGTTAACCTAAATACTTTCTCAAATGTACGAGTTGCTGCAGCCAGCTTGCTTCTCGTGGGTCACTCAAGGTTTTACTGACCATGGCAGTGGTGAAGGGTGGGTGAATGGCTCCGGAACACTTATTTTTCATGCGCAAGCTGGCTTTTCCCTAACATCTTGTAGATGAAAACTCTTCCCGTCTGTGGAGGCCTCTGCAAGGAAATCTTACTAGTGTTTACATTTGTCTGACAGTATCTTGGAAGAGAAGTATTTGTACTCTACCATAATGTAGGGAGAATATATATATATAAAACCCATGCAGAGCACAGTGGGGTTTCCTCAGCCAGCTACTGATGCTTAAGGGGCTTTCTCTCCAGGATGGGCAAGATTTCGGCTATTCATCTCCCTCTCTGCATGTGAAGTTACGATAGCTCTCCATGCAGCTCACCTGCCTGTTCCCAACCTAGCACAGAGGGTTGGGAGCATCTTCAGCTAATGCCAACAGGTGGGTCAGCAGGGGAAAACGGTGCTGAGGTCCTCTGGTTTGAATTCATCCTTGTAATTGCTGTTTGAAGTTTGGTAGAGGCTTTCCTTTCGTAAAAAAAAATGACGTGAAGGATCTGCATTAGACTTGGGCTTTTTCCCCTGTGATGAAAGCAAAAGTCCCTCCCCCTGCCTCTCTATCTGCCTCCCCACTTATCCCTGAATCGCACCTTTGATAACAGGCGATGGGCCGGGGGGACTTTCCCCGGAGCCGTGGGGATGGCACCGAGTGCCAGCCGCTGCCCGCGCGAAGGGAAGCCGTCGCCCCGGCTCTGCCTGCCTTTGACGTGCTGACGCTGGCGGGGCGAAGCGGGGGGGCTGCCGAGGCGCGGGCGCAGCCGGCGCGGGTCGCTGCTCGGAGTCACGCAGGATGTGTCGGTGCGTTGGAGGTGGGCACAGGCGCTGCCAACGAGGGCAGCGTGTCTCCTGAGGCCGAGTGCGTGAGGATTTCTCTTCCAAAATTACAACTAATGAGAGACGCTATGGCCCTGCACCAGCGCGGGGTTCGGAGGATGGAGGAGGCTTTGCACCCCGGTTCGGTATCTGTCATTGCCGTGAACTTTGTGTGGGATCTTCTGTGAGTTACTTCATTTAAAATGTTGAAGAGCATCCCGGCGGCGCACCGAGGTCCCGTCTTGAGGAGCAAGCTGGACCCCGCGCCTGAGACGTGCTGCAGCACGGCTGGATGTTCGACTCCCTTCTGAAGACAACGCAGACGAGCTCTCTCCAGTCTGGCGAGGGGTCGAGCTGGGGGGTGCCTCTGGCGGGCTGCTTCATTTTCGCAGCGCTCTGGTGTTTAACTTCATCCTCCTGAGAAGCAGGGATGAGCTCCTGGCAGGAGTCCATGCGAGACAGCCCTTTCCGACTACCTCCCTCTGTAGGCGAGACCTCCTGTTCTCCAGGGGTTGTGCCCCATCCCTGTCCTGGACGAGGAGGGACGGTTAAGCCCTGAATTTTGGGAGCAGGGCTGCGTGGAGCAGGTGCGCTGCCCAGCACTGAGGGCCTTTGTCTTTGCTGCAGGGCCTCGGATTAATGCAACAGAAAGGATAATATAATGTGTGGTGGACCGTGGAGATCTAAATGCATAAATATTCAAGTATGTCAAATACAGTGACTTTTTCAAAATACGATTCTGTTACAGCATGCCAATAAATAGTATGCCGATTGTAAATTAAATATCTGTTCTAAAAATAAAACAGAAACAATTTGGAAAGCTGCTTCCAAACGCATCAGGGAGTTCAAGGCAATATGTTTATAGGCTGCTAGTCTTGCATTGTAAAAAATATTGTTACTTCACAGTGTCATAGCTTTCCTTACAAATTTAACTCCACGAAATTCAATAACTATGCTGAAAAAAATTGCCAAATGTTTCATCTGTTCCATATTTTCTGGGAGTAGAACCACGCAATATGGGGAATATTAGCACACTGATTTATTTTTTTTTTTTTTTTTTTTTTTTTTTTTACTGGAAAACTAATTTTTGGACTCCTTTAGAATTACAGACTTCTCATTACAAGCTTTAATAATGAACTAATTACCACTTCAGGTGTCTGTTCTCAGTGGATGTAATTTTAAATAGTCAATCAACAATCGTTCTTTCTTGTCTAAATACCTTTTCGCTTTTATCAGTGATGGTTCTCGTGGCCCACAGGGATGTGTTACCAAGCCCCTTCAGGGAACTTTTTAGAAACCAGCGTGGGATAAAGGAGTACAATGAGATTGGGAGTGTAAATTGAAACTTCCCATATATCCCCTGGGAGCTTTTGGCTCTCTTTCCATCTGCGGGCACCTTTGTACGAAATGAGACAGATAGAAAGTTGCGATCCTGCCTTCTGCTCTAGAGACAATGAAGCCAGTAGAAGTGTGATTATTCGGAAGGGAATGCAGCTTCGATGTGCAGCTCTGAGTCGGATGCTTCTTTTTTCTTAGAAAAGGGCGTGCGTTTTCCAGGGCTCTCCGAGTGCGGAGGTCCTCTTTGCCAAAGCGGTGGTAGCCGCCTGCATCAACAGGCTGCGGCTGGCTGAGCCGCAACGCTCGAGGTGCTGCGACCGGTGGCGGTGGAGATTGTGGTTCTGTCTCGGCTTCTGGCTTGGGGGAATTCAATTTGGCTCTCAGCAGCCACCGGTGCCTGCTCCTGCTGGATTGGCAGCACGGTCACGGGGAAGAAGGATAAGGGCTGCATGAGAATCCCTTCACAGAACGTATGATCCCATGATTTCAAAAGATTTCTTCTTAAGTGTTTGGTTTTTAATTAATTTTATGCTGCTCATCTGATCGGATTCTATAAACTCCTTCACTCTGCAGCAAAAGCATTTGCAAACTGATTGTTCCTCCCTTTCTCCCTCTCGTTCGCAGGAATATGGGATATAGGCCCAAAGGTTTCCGTTTGTGTAGGTTCTGGGTGCAAAGCCAAAGACTCATGGCGAACCCCCTCCTGCTGAACTTGACTTAATGAGATGGTAGTAAATGGCCAATTTAATTGACTGCAGTGTACCTGCCACGGGGGGACTCTTGGGTTGTTGCTGGTATTTGGGAAGAAAACTAACACACTTTAGCAATATTTTTCTCTAGATGCTAATATATTTTGAACTCATTACCAGTTTATTGCATTTTCCTCTTCTAACTTTTAATAAGACAATATTGGTTTTAGGAAGTGGGGTAATGATTCATTTTATAAAAGATATTTCAGGAGAACTATACATTTTTCAGTTAGACTCATATAGAGAATTCAACAAAAAGCTGAAAATAGGAACTAATAAACTTTAATTCTTTGCCTCTTTTCAAAAAATGGCTTTTGTGTTTCTCAGCAAGCTTTCATTTTCATCAGTCTCCAAATATTTGTCCTTGTTGTTCCTGATGCACCTAACACGTGTCAACAAGCTGAGCCATGCCGTTCTACTGTATTGTTGTTGAAATATTGGGCTGCATTTAATAGATGTGGAATCTTACTTTGCCTGTATAAATCAAAAGTAGAGGAAAGTCCTTGCTTCAGGAATTCACGTGTTTCCGTGTTTCCATGAGGAGTTACTAATGGGAGGTTGGAGGTGCTATGAAGATATTTTTCTGGAAACCGGTGTTTTGGGGGTAGAATCTATTTTCTTGACAAGGCAAAATTCAATATTAGCAATAATCTTGGCTTTTAATCTATTTTCAAGTGTCTCTCTGTAGACGTTAGGTAGAAAGGACTGCAAAGAGTCGTGTGGAAGAAAACTGGCTCTGCCAGGAGAGGGATGCTCTCCCATGGAGAGAGACAGAGAAGGATGATGGTGCTTACGTGAGCAAAGGATTAGCAGATAATTGGGGCTGGCGTGGGGGGCAGCACAGGGGGATGCTGGAACATGTCGGTTTCTAGGGTGAAAGCATTATTCAGCAAGTACATTTGTGCCATTCCCAATTTATTCTTTGAAATGAAATAAGGTGACCTCTTTGGAGTGACAAATGGAGGGTTCATTTCGAGGCATTAATTTTTATGAAAGAAATATTGATCTGGTTTTGAATCTTATAACACTAATACTGTAAAACTACATGTTCTATATTCTGTATTTTATTCTATTAAATGAGTTTTGCTTGGAGGCATCCAGCACAATACTCTGCATCGTAATATCAGCTGTTGTTATTTCTATTTATGGTGATATTCAAATTAATCTCAATGAGTGACAATGCTGACTGTCCCAGACATGGGACTATGATAAATTTTATCATAATATTGGAAGATACGAAGCATGTAATTAAGGCTGTTTGGACAGCATGGAATCCAATATAGTCAGGTCATTAGTGTGGTGGAGTGGGTATCCAGGCAGAGAGAAATCTGAAGAAAAACAAGTATTTCTAAAGCCTTCCTCATTACTGATGATTCACAAGGTCCTATAAAGCCCTTCTGCTGAAAGCAGTAGAGGTATTCTGAATCATCACCAATTTAGCTGAGAATAAAGCACGGTCCTGTTACGGTCCACTAAAATATGGTAGCCCTGCCCTGCCCCAGGCCACCGGTCACTCGTGCACAGTCACCACGCATTTTACCTGGCTGAATAACTCTCGTACCTGCAGAGCTAGCGTAGTTCTTCCATGCAATTGTACTACATCAGGAAGAGAGACTTCAAATGACAGCAGTTAATATGTAGGAATGGTCTAAAAGCTCTTTAATTTCTGTGTCCCCATGTCATCGTGCTACCCCTGCACGGACAGCACGGCAGAGCTTGACATGGCACGGGGGGGTTTTTTTTGCAACTCGGGGGCTGCTGAGTGTGACGGAGCAGGTACTGCGGCGGGGTGTCCGGGCTCCCGCGTTCCGTCGTTCCTTACGAAGCCCTTCGCCGGCGCCGTGCACACGCGGACCCGGCGGCCGGGTGCAGGATGGTGCACCCCGAGCGCAGCGGGGCGGCTGCCGAGACCTTCACATCGGGGCCTCGCTCCTTCTCCGGGGGGCAAGCGCCTCCATTTGACAAAATTTGGCAAGTGGTGTTACATTTCCAAAGAAACCGCAACTCCAGCAGTGTTGCCCAACTTCCTTCTAATTTAGTCTGCAGTGTGAGGAGCGATGCTTTTGCTGTGTCATTTGGGATGTTCAGGAGAGGCATTAGCATGCCGTACGAGTGGGAGTGTGTTGCGAAGTATATATCCCCTTATTCCTTGGCTGATGGGGTAATGCAGGCCAATGCCTCACTTGCAAGTACTTTTAGACGAACTTGGCAAGCACGCCCAAACGCCTGTGAAGTGCTCCTAACTAGAGATCGCCTTTCTCCTTGAGTAGAGATCATGTGAAGCACTCAGCCTCCCTGGCCTCTGATTTAAATGGGAAGAGAAGGCAGGCTGGGGAGACCTTCCCTTCTGAATGCCGGGCGCTGCCTGGCGTGGCACAGATAAAATCTTTTCGCATGTAGGCCACATCGCATAGCTCTGTTTTTGTTAAAAGGATTGCCTGGCCTGTGGGGGTGGAGGGGACAGTTAAGAGCAGTCTAGGGCTGCAAGATTTCATTCTGATGATGGTTCTGCTTAATGTCTACGAATATGTTTGTGTATGTAGGTGTTTTTTATATATATATATATATATATACACACATACACGCATACTCGCATATGTATAAAAAATCCCTTTTTTTGGTAGATATTTATGCTGTAAACGTAACTGACCTGTCTTCTAACATTTTGCTCAAGGCTAAGGCTGGGAAGGGGAGAGCAGGCACCAGTGCCAGGACATGGTGGGCGAGGATGGGATGGAGCACGCCTCCGCTTTCGTTGACAGCCGCTGCTGTCAGTGTGCCGACAGTCATGTCACCCGCTTGTTTGGTTTTTCGATTCTGTCTGTCTTGCATTATTATGATGTTAGGACTCAGAAGAATCAATGATGTGTGATTAATAGAGAAAAGACGTGTTTTAGTAATACAGAGCCACCTCAGAGGCGTTCAGCAGTACAGTCAATGGGTTGTGTTCAGGCTTGGCTGTTCCTACCCGGGAAGTACATGAAGGGAGGACAGGCAGAAACCGTGACAGAAAACAGGGGGAAGACGGTGGAGGGGTTGGCGTGAGGCTGGTGCGGGGTGAGAGGGTGCTGGAAGGAGGATGCTCTGCGGGACCAGCTCTCCCTCCCTCTCCTGCCAGCAGCAGGAGCCTCAGGTCTTCTCCTGGCAGCAGCTCCGTGGCTTTCAGGACCCCAGCATGGGCAAAGAGGATGGACAACAGGGCTGTGGTGGCCCTTCCCATTGTGGCAGGCTACTGGCCATCTGCCTGCCACCTCTGTCTCTGCCTAGAGCTGCTCTGAGGGATCAAAGGGAGAGTCAAGGTCAGGGTGGAAGAGCTGAGAGTGGTCACTGGGCAGCGCACTGCCCTGGTAGAGGAAGCGGCCAAGGTCGAGTCCGGTACCTGCACAGCCCAGATCAGTGCCAGGCAGTGACACAGGAGTCCCGGGGAGGACACAGCCCCGTCAGCGTGTCTCATGGTGGGTAACTGGCACGGGGCCACTCGCTTTAGCCCAAGGGCAGTGCCTTGCTGGAGCTGCTTTACTGCTCCCAGTTCAAAAGCCAGATAATCTGGACCTGCCTTTGGTGTGGTCCCTGTGCTCCCTCGCCTGCTGTAGATATGCCTTTAGATCTTGCTCTTGCAGTTTTACAGCTAGTTTTGGCTTTTCACTTGCAGGTATAACAACTGCTGACAAAGCCAAAACCTTAAGCTATAGTTGTCCTGAAAAATGACTCTGATCCAGGTTCTCCTCAGGTGGGTTGATACAAACCCGTATCTCCACTTCCTGCATGAGAAATTTCACATTTCTGTGGCTGATAGCAGGATGTAGCAAACAGGCCAGCGCTGCTCGGGGTGCCCGCAGCCAGTGGGGTTCAGCGATACGAGCCCCACTGTCAGTGCTGCAGCCTTAATGGGAGCTGAAGGGCGAGCCAAGCCCCGCGCCGCCTTTTTAAAGGTCACCCCTTGTCACTGGAAACATGAGAAAGTTGATTGTAGCGTGGTTATGGGGGCTTTCCAGGGTTAGCTGGAAAAGTCACCCTTTTTGTTCATAGACCAAATTTCAGTTATAGAAATGATGGTGTAAAAGCGAATACAGATCCCTGCATGCAATTTTTGTAGCAGCCATTTATTACTATCCTGCGCAAAGGCCCTAATCCTAACTTTTCTTAGAAGAGTGCCCATACATAAATAGGACCATAAATCCAAAGAGTGTAGAGGACAGAAACACACACTTGTCTTCGCACAATTTTCCAGCATTTTCTTTGGACGCTCCAGCACTGGCTGATGTCGGTGGGAAGGCAGCAAGCTGGGTGAGGATCTCGCTGATTCGCTTGGGCGGTTTCAAGCATCCCTTTGCCCTGGTACCCTCCCCTCGACCTCCCGCTCCGGCCCCCTCGGGTGCTCCCCTCCCGTTTTCTGGGAGCAGAGGTTATCGATGCGGTTCCTGCTGCCGACTCCTTCGGCGGAGGTCCTCCGTACTCGCGCTGAGTCGCTGCTCTGAGGTGGGACCCATACAGCCAGGCTGGTCCGAGCAGATGCTTGGCTAAGTTCTTTTATAAACTTTTCTGAAGAACGTTCTACAACCTCCATGAAAGACTATTTTTTCCCTCTTAATAGTCAGCTTATATCCTCTTTGCTGGAAATTTTCCTGGTTTTGTTTTGACTGTACTTTCACAGCAGGCTATGAGGCTTAAGTGCAACACAAGATGCAATAGCAGTCTTCCTAAAGCTAGACTTTTGCTCTCCCTTCTATGCTGGAAGTCAGGTAGAAGAAGTAGAGGTTTTGAATGCTTTAGTGGGAGAGATTTATCTGCAAGATTAACATTCACTCAGCTGGGACTTGTGAAACTCCATCTCCCTCTGATTCAGACTCGAGATGTCAGCCTAAATTTCCAGTGGTCTGGATGGGTACTAGCGGTTATTTTAAATTCTGTCTCGTCCCAGTGATGCGTTTCCAGTCTAGGTTACCTGAGTTAAAAACCAACCAAACAAAAACCCCACGAGAAGTTTGCTTCCACAATAGCCCTTGTTTAAAGAACTGCAAATTTTCCAAATAAAGAAAATAATAAAACCCCAGTTCTCTCTATTCAGTGTCTTTGATGGAGGGGACAGAGGGTTCAGGATCTCAGGAGACCTTTGTGCCTACATTGTCTCAGGTGGACATGCTCAGGTTCAGTGCCTTGCAAGTTTGTCTACTCTGCTGCCATTTTAGAATTTGTGTACGGTAAAGCATTCTGCAAGCCCATATGCAGAAGATTTTCTAATAAATTTATTATTTCATAAATATTTTAATAACAGTAATTATGCATTCATCAGAATGGAGATTTGTTTCAATGTCATTAAATTCAGCCTCATAATTATATGCATGGTATTTCTGCACACAGTACAAACTGAGTGCGATTGCTTTGTAAATGTATTGCAGCACTTGGCGACACAGGAGGAATTTACGTCGTTGCAGGATTGTCGGCCCCAGCTATTGACATGTTCAATATACCAAGAAGAACAGGACAGCAGGCAATTTTCTTCTATGAGAATGGAGGATTTCAGCCTTAAAAGCTTCAGCGGCCTTCTATTTCCAGCAGCAACAACAAACGAGCTCCTTAATACAAGATCACAGATAAAATGCAAATTGTGCGAGGCAGAGGTGCCGGTTGCGCCACAGCTGATGTGATCGTGAGGAAACCACACAGACTTCACGGGGCGCACGCTGGGAGCCCAGTTTGAGGGCACCACAGCAGCCGCCACTGCTTGCTGGGCTATCAAAACACTGTTAAGATTGACACAAATTTACTTTTGAAATAAATTTGTAAACAATTTTTGTGATAAATCTGTCCTTTTTTTTTGAACACAAATTTATGTTTAGACGTCTTGAGGTAAACACAGACAAATTAGTATTAAAAGTTCTGTTGCCAAAGAAAGCTTGACTGGACCGACTACACGTTTGATGGCAAATTCCCTTTTCACTGTGAATATGGCCCTTTGTCCTGGGAGAGCCATGCATTTGCTGCTTTCTAAGTACCTCTGTTTGATAAACACAACTTGGTAAGCCTAATCAACATTTTTGTTTTCAGTCATGATATCAGAGACCACTAATATTTAATCCCAGTAATACAAGACTCCATGTAACATGCTTAGTTTAAACTTTGAAAATAGATATAAGCATATACTTTCTAATTAAAAGTGAAACAAAGATTGTCTTTTTTCCAGGATGAGCTCAACTGGCTGTAGATGTTTGATAGATCTGTGATGCTCATCTTGAGTTTTGACAGTGTATCCCATGTATCTTGGTACTTGATTTCCATGTTAAAAAAAACCAAACAAAAAACCAAAATCAAAGGCAACTTGATCGAATCCCACATATCAGCCTGCACCTTGTGTATCTCAAGGACAACACAGAGTTTAGTATTCACTGTGTTACATTCTCCATTGATTCCCCAGTCCCCAGCCTTCAGCATTTGAATTTTCTTTGACACTCAGGTCCATAAGCACCTCTCTTGTGCTGTGAACACGTATCCTGGCTGTCTCCAACGCTTGCTGCTGCTCTCCCCATAGAACGTCAAAGTTCAGAACTTCCATCTCGACTGATGCAGCCAGAACAACCTGTGCTGCCTTCTCACCTTCCTGTCCTTCCTAGTGCATATAAAATGGAGTTGATAAAGGCCTCTCGGGGGTATTATTAATGTTACCTTCCTTGTCGTGTCTTTTCCACTTGCTGTTTCTCTTGCCTTCTCTATCCCTACCCACGGTGAGAAGCCTTCCCACCCTGCCTGCCCTCACACGAGGACACGTCGGGACCGTGGCTTCCCAGAGGATCACCCACCCATTGCTGGTTAGCGAGGGCTGATGGCTGGGTTTATTCCATTTAGAAAAGTGATTCTGTATGGTTGGCGTCAAGTTTCCTGCTGATGGGTATAAGTGGAGCTCTGGCAGCTTACACTAGCTGAGGCTGTGGCTTTCTCCTCTGTGTATTTATTCCCTTTGGAAACAGGTACATTCCCCAGGTCTGTGATCTTTGGGGCAGCAGGTATGCCGAGATGCCCTTAGTGTACAGTTATTTCTCAGGGCAATGCATGATGAAGGGATGAATATGAAACAATAAGGTACAGGTTAACCTAATGGACGTCTGAAAGCTAATAAATTATCCTGTTGTCTTGCATTTCATGACAGCTCATAAAAGCCTAGACAGCATCACCACCAGTTTTAATTGTGCTAGTGCCTTGCAGCTATAGAAACAAGACTAAGTGCCCAGAGTTGTTTCCCATGCTGATCCCATCAAGACGGAGTCCTAATAGGTAGGATCAAGGCCAAATCCCATTTAATAAAAAAATGGCAGGAATAAATCAAAAGTTAAAGGGAAGCTGTCAACTCAAATTTGGCTGGAAGTTGTTACTTTTATAGAAATAAAATCCAGCACTAATAGAGATGTTTTAGTGATTTTTAAAGAAGGTAATTTTGCAGTAGTACTTCAACGCACAGAAATGATATTGACAATAAAAATTAATGAAATTATTTTTTGTGGTTTTGTAGTTTTTCTATCTGACAGCAGTACAGAAAGTCTCCGAGTATTAGCGATGTAAAGGAAATTATCTTTTTAAGGTGCATATACCACTACCACAGTGAAGGATTTTCAAAATTAGGAAAGGCTATTTTGATGTCTGGATTCCCCAGCAAGTCTGTGGCAACTGGGAGCTCCTTGCCTGTTCCAGTGCTTGAAACCATTTCCTGTAGTAGCATGTTAGTGTCCCAGGTAGTGATCTGTGTACTGTATGGGCTTCTGGACGTTGACACAAAAAAATGAATTTTCCATCTGCCTGCAGCAACCACGATGGCATCAGCCCTTAGGGGGTTACAGCTTGTTTTCAGTTTATTGCCTAAACTGGATATGGGGAAATGGAGAAATGACTTGACTTCTTCAGGCGTTATGGAGGATGTCCAGGACCGCCACAGAAATAAGTCTGTAACACACTGAGATCTGTAACACATCTCAATGTGAGACCAGGCAGATGGTGTGGAAGTCCATTGGAAGGCAGCTTTCCATCTTGAGGAATATTTTTCTGATCTGGTAAACTGTGAAGGGCATTAAATCCTTGAAGAAGTGAAAGAAATCACAAATACGTTTTTTTCCACCTGTGATAAATGTATTTTTCTAGAGAATCAAATTGTTATTAAAAAAGCCTCCAAATCCTGTGCTTATTTTCTCAGGAAGAATCTTCTTACATTTCAGAAGAAAATAAATACCTCTAAGCACAAAAGTACTGAGGAATGAGGCTGATAACTCTTCTAGAAAATGTCCTGCTTGAGACAAGCAAAGCTTCTGCTGCTCTCTGTAAGAAATCCATCTGTTAGTGAAATAATAATTGCTTATTCAAATGTGCATTATATGGCTATGTTTATGATGAATGCACAGGTGCGAAATAAAGCCCGTATTTGTTTCTGAGCATGCATCTATGCTGTGCTGTAACCCTGCACTTAATTTTTACATATGTAACGGCTCTCTTCTGATTATCATAACCCAGCAGTTGGTCCTGGCTCAAAACTCTTATCGGCCCCAGCGAAAATGCCAAGTGCAGAATTAGAGCAGGGCCGTCAGCCGTCGTACTGCAGCCTGGCTTTGGAGCAGGTTTGGGGCTCCTCTTACGGGTAACACCACATGTTTGCATGTTAGCAAGCAAGCAAGCAAACGCTGCAGCAGTCAGGTAGCTGAGGTGTATCATTCATGGCTCTAAACTATGAAAAAAGTTGTAACAGTTTATCAAAAATATTAACTATGCCATGAGGCGAACTAGCTGATTTGTGGTACCTCTATGCAGCAAATTATTGTACACATTTTTATGCAATGGTTTGTTTATACATATTGTGTTGTTTTTCCTTTTGCTACTTTTTCGAATTGAATTTTTTAGCAAAGAATGTGTGTGCTTCTCCCTCCTCCCTCCCTCCGCTGTTCCTCACTCAGCTCCTAAGCAGTCTGGAAAATTGGTCTGACAGTTGATCCTAATCTCCAGGGTGAATTTTAGATAAGATGCTATTGGGTTCATGAAATGAAGATTTTTTTTTTCTTGTGCCATGATAAAGGTATCACTGAGCTAGCAAAACTAGCAAACTGTTCTTTTTGTCTTTCCTACTGTTTTTGCAGAGCATGTTAAATCTTATCACTTCAATTATAATAAATATGGCACACATTAAAACCAACAAAAATAATGAGGTATAGTTTAAACACACAGCTAGGAGAAAGCATGATCTTTCTCAGTTGAACTGTGTTTGTACTGTTCATGAATCTTTCTGTCATATTTGTTGACTGAGATTTTTTTTTTTTAATGTGCTCCATGAAGACAAATTAAAAATGCCAGTTATTTAATGTAATAAAATTGCACTGAGGTTTGTGCTGCTTTACCTCTCAGATTTGTGCTTTGCATTATACCTGGTACCCTGAACGTTTCTCGGTGGTACTGTGGTTTGCTAAGAGGCGAGATGGAGTCTGGGCTATAGTGCTGGTTTGCTGTGGCATTACCTGGGGAAGGGTGGAAATGCACCCTGGGGTTTTGAGAGGCTGGGGATTGTCAAAGCCAGTAAGTGTAAATAAAGTACATTTCCAGTTCCTCCCATTTTCATTTTATCCCAGCCTATGCCTGAAAGCCAAATCATTATATTGACTGTTACTATAAAACTTAATATGATATTTTGTTTTTGACTGGTGGGAGTCTTTTGGAGAGTGTTTCAATGGTGAAAATTAAAGTTATGATGAATTACTTAGACTCTTTGTTTGCAGTCATCCTTCTTACGGCACCGATGCTCTTTGAGTGATCTTTTTCCCATGGTCTACGTTTGCAGAGTCAGTTCCTTCGTTTGCTTTGGGATGGCTAAATCCATCATAACTTTGGTTGATCGGTGGGCAATGTAGGGATGCTTCTGTACTGGGAGTGCTTTCTCATGGTCCGTGGCGGTCCCCTGGTGACACTGGGACAGTAGATGATACGGGACCTAGTGACTCCGTTGAGAACCTACAGCGTGCCTTACAGGGAGCCTTTAAGGAAAGTCTCTAGGTGCTTAGTGAATTACCTGGGATGGTTATAGCAGGGAAGGGGCATGTTCAGGCTAAATGACAGCCTGTCATTGTGCAGAACAAAACACTCTTATAAGCTACAGCAATTTTTAAAATAGAAACCAGGGAGAAAATGGACTTGAAGGTACATAGCACTCAGACAGACAGGAATTGGTCCTAATGGGCCTTGAGCTGTGCTAGGGATGGAGGGCTGTGAGCTCAGCCAGGGCAGCTAGCCGCAGGTGGGAGCAAAGTCACTGCTCTCATATGTCTCCCCTTATCAAATTTATTTTTATTCCTAATTTGGACAAAGAACTCCCTCAGACTTGAACTTTTCCTTGTTTGGCTGCTGCAAGGGGCTGCTGGTGGCTGGGCTGGGTGTGACGGAGGAATCAACAGCAAAACCACAGCTGCTCTGTAGGAGTTGCTTTACTTCGTAAACACTTGCATCGTATGAGATCTGTTGGGCCTAGATTAGATAATACTGGTTTCACAAAGTAATACATGACCTGGCTTCCGAGTCTAGCAGATGAGTACCTAGTGTAAGCCTAGGAAAGACGGAGATATGATTTTTATCTACTCCTGCATGCTCCTTGCTCTCAGTCCTGCGAGCTTTCCAAGTGAGCCCCCCAGCAGCCCCAGGGACTCTGCTCGTACCCGGGGACTGTCCAAGTAACCCCCCCATCGCCCGGGAATCCTCCGTGGGAACTCAGACCGGTCTCACCGACGCTTTCTGCAGCCGAGGGATGCGCGGCAGATCCATAGCACTGATGGCCAGGATGAGCAGGGTCTGTCTATTCCTTGTGCTCCTTGTGGAGGAGCTCTTTGGAGCCTCTCAAACTTGGCAAGTTTATTGTCAGAACAGCAAAAAAAGGAAGAAAAAAAAATTTTTGCTCTCCAGGTCGTTTTTTCACCCCTTACCTCCCTCCCAGTGCTCACATAAATTAAGCAAAATGTGGTACAACCAGAATCTGTTTTCCCTAACGGTTGGCAAAGTGTAGTATGTACTATTAAACCTGAATCCTTTGGCAGATGCAAAATCCACAAAGCATTCACCTTTTTTTTTTAAAAGGCATACTGCTCATCGTAATTTCAGGCATCACAGATCTAAGAAAAATATTTGGAAGACATTATTCGGGGTTTTTTGACCTATAAAATACACCCTGTCATAGAAATCAGGGTGTAACTCAGCAGAATTTGTGTCTAGTGTATAAATCCTTCACCATGAGGACTATCCTAAGTACATGGGTCTGGAAAGCTGTCCAGCAAGGTTTTGACCTCAACTAGGGCTTCTAATTGCCAGTATAATACTAAAAAATACACAAATTATAGTAATGACAGTGCCTGAAGAGCTGTTTTTTTGGCTGGAGTGAATCTGTCAGCAGAAGTGCAGAGATTGCCCTTACCTTAGGATTTTGCTCATTATCTTTCAGAGATGAACACAAAATCTACCCATAAATAACCAATGCAACATTTTCTTGCACAGCTTTGAAAAGAGAGAAACGCTGCCAATAGTCTAACAGATTAATAAAGTGAAATGTCTTCTCATGCAAAAGAAAATCCTGTCCACTTTTAACATGGATTAATCTCTGACTGCCAGGTTTGCTGACTTTTCAACATACCATTTCTTGGCTCAAGAATCCCAGTTGATCAGGACAACGATGCCCATTATTTTGGCGATTAAGTAGTATGATCATCACTGGTTTTGGTCAGATGGATGTGCTGGTATTGCCAACAGCTTCGACGTAATGGTAGATGGAAAGAGTTGTGGTGACATATGGTTTCTGCATTGGCTAATATTTGTGCCTAAAGTAGCTTTGGGCATGAACCAAAGGTGGTATGGATGAACACAGAGTTGTGGGAGTCTTAACCCCAGCCTGCATGAGGATTAGTGCCTTTTTCTTGGCAGTACAAAGGGAATCAATTATATCTTGAACTTCTGTGTAAGAAGACTTATCCCTGGATTGTCAGAAATAAAACCTTGGTTTTCCCACTTCAAAAACGCAGGTGGTTCTTACTGGAGCTCTGTTAGGACCAGCTCACTGATATCAGTTTGAACTGCGGAGCACTAAGCACTGAAAATCCAGCCCATGGAGAGTGCAGGTATTGCTAGGATGGATCTTAATTAAGAGGAGGCAAATGTGTTCTAGTACTATTTTTTTTTCCTTTGTGTTAAAATGAACTTTTCAGGTTAATTAGTTGATTCCCCCCCCCCTTTGCACTTTATCATTATGTATCTCCAAATGAGCTTGTAAATTCACACCTTGTTGACAAGAACATTATTCTGGGGAGTAGTGATCACAGCTTTGCTGGTAATGTGTCTAACCAACAGCATCTATGAGGTCCTGATGAGACAGGAGCACTGCACTGGAAAAAGCAACAAATAGAGCTATCTAGATAAAAGGAGAAATGTGACCATACACTTTATTTAAGATGTGATCACACTCTTCAGATTTTGGGGACTGGCATTTTTTGTAAAAAAGCCCGCTACCCAGTCAGAAAAGACACTTAAAACTTCAGATTTTTTTTTTTTAAATTGCAGACATCACTGTGCCCCAAAGGTTCAAAACTCAAAACATTGTGAATTTTTAACACAATTATTGCAATGAAAGTGTAGATTCTCACAGTAACTCCTGGCTACAGGAGCTAAGATTATAAAAAAGTCATGCAAATACAATTGCAACAGCAGTAAAATTACAAAGATCTAAATGTGCTGTAAGGTGCTCAGGACATTTCTCAAGACTTTGTCCAGTACAGGAAAGAACATAAACTTGAAAAAAATGTATGTTTATAGGCAGTTTTTACATTTTCATTCAGTAGATTTCGGCACTTTGACAAGTGAAGGTAGACACGTTAAAAACCAAGAGGTCTCATGCTCTCCAATTTAAAAATACCCACTAGTACAGAAAGCTGTTGAAATTTGATTAAATTCTTACATGGTAAAAAATTCTGCTCATGTAGTGTATGAAGTAGAGCCTGTAAGGACAATTCACCTGCGCTGAAGACCCACCCGTGACCTCAGCTGGGGAGCCATGTGGACCTATCGCGTTGATGGTTTTGCACTTTTCGACTCTCTCTCTTGTATTTAGTTCACTAATCCAACGCTTCAGCTGGTTATTTTGGCATCCCAAGTGCTTGATCCTCTTCAAATAGCTGACATCCTCTCAGTGCATTAATTCCTCTCTGGCATTATGATGATAAGGTATTGATGAGAAAACTTGGAACATTAAGACTTGAATTGAGTAAGAGTAGGACTAACCTTAATTAATGCGTGTTACTGTTTCTTATATGACAGTTTATCTGCTCTTAATTAATGTTGCTCAAAGTACATTATAGATAATGTGATTATAGACTTATTTAAAAAAGCAATGAGATGGTGAGTAGCTGTCACAATCCAACAAAAGGTGTTCTTAGATGGCAAGAGAAAAAACGTAGTTACCGGTACGGCTAAGTCATCTGCACCGCAGGAACCAAATGAGATGACTACTGGCTGTAGTTGACCTCTGCGTCTCTGAACTAAATGTAAATTGAACTGAGCAGCCTAGTGAATCTTTTTCAGTTTTGCCAGTTTTTATTGACTCCTGTAATTGTCCTAATAAGACACTGCGTTTAAGTTGTCTAGTCTCTCCCACCCACTATTTTTTCTCTAGCTTTTCTGAAAGTCTGTTTTTTACATGGGCTGTTCTCGTACGCAGTGCTTTACATTAACAGTTTTAAAACGACAGTTCTTCTATATCTTTTTTAAAATGTTCTCTGGGGAGTTATGCTTCAAACAGGGAAATTGTATGTTTCATTATCAAAAAGGTTTCAGGCTTTATCAGAGCCTTTTTGTTATAGTTGTCATGGAGGTTTTTATTATTATTGTTAAATTGAATAATGGGGAGGAACCTGTTCTTCAGTCTTTGTACAAGAACTAAAATTTAAATCCAGATAAACCTGCTCTGTTTGTAAAAGTGACTTTTTAAGGTTAACTGCATTTAGTTACAATCATTGGAAGTGTAGCTTTGTTACTTTATCTGAATTAGATAGCAAGGGGGTTTGCAACTGTAATAAGGGAAGACTGAACCCGACTTTTAAATGTGGATTGCATACCTGGTAGTTATTTTTCAGGGGCTGTTATTTCTTGGTACTCCAAAGGGACCCTCCCTTAACCTCTCAAGGCTGCTGCAGGGACCCCGGCAGGCATGAAGTCTTTTGGTAGCAGCATGGAAAGAGATGCTTCAAAAAGATCTGGAGGTGGATTTTCTTTGTAGGACGTACAAAACACTTTCTTCTGAGTGGGGAGCGAGACGCTCCCCGGGCGGAGCGGGTCGGACCCGTCACCCTGTTCACGGTGGGTCCTTGACAAGGACAGGCTGAGCAGATGTGAGTGGCACTGCTCGCTCTGCTAACCTGCAGCAGCTCTGTGATTTGAGCCCAGTAACTGTGGACTGCTTTCCTCCGGCTTTACCTGGTTAACGCAGGCAGCGCTGCCGGAGCCGGAGCATCCTCACCCGCGGTCACCGATGCTGTCGCCAGTCAGCATCACCTCTGCGGAAGCACGCGCTGCACCAGCGGCTCAGCTGGAGTATCATGAAGCTGGAAAACTCGCTATACTGGAGACGGGATGCCAATTATTATTCTGCATTAACTCAGTATTATTCATAGCCATCAAACATCCCTGGGATGGCAACAGCTCCCGATTTCTTGGGGCTGGGACGGAATCTGAATAAGCAATAAAGAGATTGAAAGCTTGGATGTGAGTGAGCTCTTGCAGCTGGGACTCACCGCAGCAAGAAAAGCAGAGGCAGCGGAGTGTAACCTTTTTGAAATGTGGGTCAAATTCAGCAAATAGTTCTGAAATAGTTCTGTCGAAAAAAAAGGTAGAGGAATAGTTTGAAAATGTAAAAAAAACCTCATTTCAGCATTTCAGCATACCCCAGACTTAGGGAGCTCCCAGTTCAGAGAAAGCATGAAATGTAAATACTTTATATAATGTTTACTGTGACCATTATACTCATTATGCCTGTGAAATGCATCATTTTTTCCTTCGGATGCTGAAATTTGTTGCGAATCAGGAATAAGAGGAGTCCCCCAGGATTGTTTTGGTGTTATGCTATGGGAACTTTCCTTGTAATTACCACAATAAGGCAAATTGGAGTAGACACTTTAAAATAACAAGTTTAGATACTGACCTTTTTCAAAGGCTTTGATGAAAGATGTGAAAAATTGGAATTCATTATAATATTCTGATTTCCTAACATTAAAATAGGAAAGAGACTTTCTCAGTGTGCATCTCCTCAAATAGTTATCATTAAATGTCCTAGTTTAACAAAGGTCCCTTGACTCTATGCATGCCAATGAACTTAACTATTGAATTTATAAATTGGTGCTAATATATGCTCTACAAAAGGAAAGGATTTCTTTCTGTGTATACATTGCTGTCATACAATTCATTACTGTGGTATAAATGCCTGAATGGGTTTGGTCTAAAGGTGCATAAATACATTTAAATGGATTTAAAATTAGGACTATTAAAATAACTACACAAATCCCCTAAGAGCATTTTGGGGCAAAATTAAATTCAGGACACACATCAAATATAAAAAATTACATATATATATATGTGCTTTCAACGTTCTCATCATTTGTTTTTTATTTAAAGTCATAAGAAAGCACAAAAATAATTCTTAAAGCAATTTCTAAGACTGTGGGGAAGGTAAACAAAAGCATCTGAATGCTGTTTACTCTTGAGAAGAACAGGCAGAATCCTGGTTAGGTGCCAGTTTGTTTATTTTTCTGTGGGTGGGGTTGTGTGTGGGGGTTATCATCGACTTGAAAGACCCTAACCAAAACCATTCTTCAAGGCTTTGTTTAAAGACACGAGACAGTCCCTGCTCTAAAGAATTTACCATCTAAGCAGAAAAAAACCAAAGGGATTGGAGGAAAGATGTATTATCTCCCTCTTGCAGATGGAAAACTGAGAGGCATAACAGATTAAGTGAATTGCCTCTGATCGTTTCAGACAATCTGCGAGAGCTGTGCAGTGAACTTCAATAATGTAAGCGCCCGTGAGAACCACGGCCACAAAATCACCCTTCCCCATCCGGACAATGGGGGAGACGGGAGCGTTCTCCGGC
Source organism: Elanoides forficatus (assembly GCA_025311575.1). Taxonomy (NCBI): domain Eukaryota; kingdom Metazoa; phylum Chordata; class Aves; order Accipitriformes; family Accipitridae; genus Elanoides; species Elanoides forficatus. The sequence goes on from JAOBAS010000033.1 coordinate 23,402,919, forward strand.
GGGACACCGTTTCTGTTCCTTCTTCCTTGCTTCCAGGTCTCGATATCATGCCCTGTTTTCCTTGGCATCCTCCACGCTGCTCCTAGCACCTCTAAGGCAAAAGGCTTCCCGTTGGAGGAGTAGTGGGCAGTGACGACTCTGGTTTGTTTTCCCAGCGTGTTGAGATTTCTTATTGTCAGGTGACAGTAAGGCAGGTAATAAAGATTAACAGTGAGTGAAGAGGATAGTTCTTAAGCACCTGTTGCTGTTCACTGATAAAATTGGGTCTAAGACTGAAAGGATCAAAATATCAGTATAGGAGGAAGTTAATGCCATTCCCTTTAGGAAAGAAAAAAGGGAAGGAAAAAAAGGCATGCCCCAGAGTAGCAATACAGTGTGTCCAAGGAGGGAGCGAGGCTAAAGCAGGTGGGAAATGAAGATGAATTAAGGAGACAGTGACACAGATGGGATCAATCAGGGGGCAAATGAGGAAGATGATAAATGAGAGAGGAGCTGGCTGGGCGGGGAAGGAAGAGTGGCAGGAGAAGAGCAGCAGAAGGGAGATGAAGAGCAGCATGGGGGAAAGAGCGTGCTCTTACCAGGTAAGAGATAATCCAGACTGACTTGGGGTAATTGCTGTTGTTGCAAGATGGATATTCAGATACTGTAATATGCTGTAATTAGAGGATATGTTCCTTGAAAGGAACATATCGGAAGGTAATCGCAGTGAAAAAAGCCCTGTAGCTTTCCTCTCTAGAGATTATTTCCAGTGCTCTTAAAACAAGAGGTTCAAAGTTCCCAAAGAAAATTCCTCTCTTGCTGTGAAATATCTGAGACCCGAAGTTCTCCCCAGTAACTCCCATCTGTCATCTTCTGGCTCTTAAGACCCCAAAAATCTGTATGTTAAGCACCCCCTTGGATGGGCAGAGGAAACTTTCATTCAGTGCAGTGGTTGTCTTCTTGTAGACTGGTGTGCAGCTTTGCTAGGACCTTGTTCTGGGCCTCAGGAGCTGAATGGAAATTTTGGCATTAATGAATCTAAGTTAGTAGGAGAAATCTCTTGATTTGCAAGAGAAATTCAGGTCCTGGTTATTTTCGTAGTAGAGTATGAAGTGTATCACATGCACCTTAGAGAAGGTTTTCACTTGAGAGGAGGAAAAGGAGCCCTTTGGAGTTCATGCTGTGAATTTTCTTCAAAGAATAACTTTAAATGCACTTTTTGTAATGCATGACTTTATTTTAAAAAAGCCTGTGTTATTAAATTTGGTTTTGTCTGTGCAAACAAACATGAATTATTTTGCTAGCTCAAGTGTCTTCTCAGTCACCCATAAATAAGAAAATTACTTGAAAGTACAATTGATCAAAAATGATGCATTGAGTTTTTCCCTACAAGGAGGCCATTGAATTTGGAGTTCTGTCAGGTCATGAATTTCTCACTCATTCACAGAAAGCCTTGCTCCTTCAAAACTGCATTTCATAACAATATCTTTGTTTTCTGCAAATGATGCAATAACTCAGATAAATCTGCGCTCATTGAGGAAAAATAGAAATGAATTGTGTGTGACACATAACGAATTTCCAGCCTTTTCAGAGGGAAGGGGTAAACAGGTCTGAGAGCTGGCTCGTGGTTTCTCCCTGACAAATAAGGGTCTGTCCGGTGGGTGCCGTGCCGGGCCGATGAGAAATCATTCCGAGCGCATTAAAAATGAACAGAGGTGATCCCAGAGAGGAACACCTGGGATGCCCTTGTCCCTCCTGCCGGCTTTTCTCTTTCAACCGCCCGGAGGGTTAGGATCACGCATGCTGCGGGGAAGGATCCCAGGCCGTGGCTGGGCTGGTGGTGGGAGCTCTCGGGCGGCAGCGCGGGGGCCGAGCTGCTCCCCGCCGCCCCGGGGAGATGCTGGGGCTGCAGCATCTCTGCTGCGTGAGGACAGGGCTGCTGCCGCCGGCACGGCTTGCTCGCCTTCTCCCGCTGCTGGGGCCGCTTCCACGCGGCGGGGGGAAGTAAGACGGCTGGCTTCTTGTTCAAGCACATCCAAGCGGCAGCAGGGGAAGGAAGGGACTTGCTTCCTTACAGTTTTGGGGGTTTTCCGTCTTCAAAGTGAGTTTGATTCAAATTTTCTTGAAAACCACCTATGTCTGCTTAAGAAATGGTATTGGGTTATTGTTGCCCAGAATATTTTTTTTTTTCCTTTTTTTCCTCTTTTTTAGTAAGATCTGTAGGGAATGGGCTTGGGGTTGCCTGTGTCAGCCAACATGGGTTGGGTTTGTGTTGAATTGGCAACTTTCAAAGACGGCAGGCGGCTATGGAATGCCCTGGCTTCTGTGCATTTCTGCCAGCCAAATTTTTTGGCTAGGCTGCCCTAAGAAGGCACTTATAGATACATCGCCTTTAGCAGTAAATTATCTAAATATTGCTGCAAATCCGTTTCACGCAGAAAGGACAGATTGCCAGACTGAACTGTAATAGCTGCAGCCACAGTGATGCCAAACCAGTGCGTGTTGCCACCTCCTTGGCTATGTCGACTGTTTTTTGCACCCTGCTGTTGTAGTCTGTCTTCTGCATTGTCTGAGGGTGCCAGAGGCCTGGAATTAGGAGCATCGAGAGAATTTTGACAAGATCAGGTATGCAGTTCTAAGCAGATTATGAAAAGTTGGCTGTAAGACTGAAGATTAATAAATGGGTCGAACTTATTACGGTTCAGGGAGCTAATGGAGCTGTATTCCCATTCAGAGAGCCCAGCATCAATGCCATTTAACCTACATGTTACCAGTGTTGGGACAGATGCACTGAAATTAATTTGATCTGTTTGACCTACATAGTTACACATGGTGGAAATAATAGGAAATAAACAAGAAGATGAGACCGCATTAGAGCAAATCCTATTTTTGTCCTTTTTTTTCCTGCCTAGTGAATACTAATGTACAAATCAAAGGAATATACTTAAAAATGTTTTAAATAACTATCCTTGTTAGAGGCTGGTGAGAAGGGAAAGGCTTGTCATTATGCAGTACAAAAGAGTGAGGTAATCTTGTGGAGGAAAGTAAGGAGCAAAAGTAAACTCCTCTTTCTTGAAGAAAGGTGCAAACCCTTTTGGCGGCTGTTCCAGACCTGCACAGCAGAAAAGTACAGCTCAACCTGGCTTGTAGCTGGCACTGAAAGATGTGGTTACCAAACTCTAAGCTATATTTTAAAACAGTGTGAAAGAGAAATAATTATCAAGGTAACAGAGGATTCTTAAAAACCCAAGATAATTTGAAGCGCAGTTTAGGTATGTGTTTGTAGCCGTAGTATTTGCTATGACTTTCCGTATGGGGTGGGGAGTTGGTGCTGCTGGAGGGGAAGGCGATGAGCTGGGGACCGTCCCCTCCTGCCTCGGGGGGCTGGCAGGTTCAGTCCCGCCGTGGTGGTCCCTGGGCCCTGCTGCGGGCACGTGGCTCCAGGGGGGATGCTGGGGCAGGAGACGGATGCCCGCTTAATGCTAGGCATCGCTTCGCTGGATTTAGATACAAATTTGGAAAGTTCAGGGAAACAAAGGCAAATTACATCAGCTGCGTACTATTGTGCATACAACGTGCGTGCGTGCACGCGTGCTTGGGGAGGCACACGCTCTCATCAAAGCGGGAAAGAAGGAATGTATTCGGGGGCTGGATGCTGCGTGGTCATCTGGGCTGTCCCCAGCCAGGCACCGGCAGGCACGCCAGGCTCCGCTTGTGTGCGGCTGCGTGAGAGGGGAAGAGAAACGCTCGGTCTTCCTTGTTTAGATGGCAGTGAAGAGAGGGAGAATGAGCCAAACAATTCAGGTTCATTTGTCCCCTCTGAAACAATGGAACCTATGAGGATTCGGCTGTTAGACTGGCTTGGATTTTTTTTTTTTTTTAAGTTAAAACTGTAATCTTGGAGAGATCAGGGAAATGATTGCTAAAAAGGCACAGTCATGGTGTCTGAGGATATTGTTATGTAACTGCATTTTGGACAACCAAAGGGAGGAGGGATTAATGATGTTTTTTGAATGTTGTCATCTGCCTAGGATGCTGGGGTTTGAGAAACAAGTAGCTGAATACAGGAATAAAGAGTTTTAATGAAAGGGATATATTAAGGAAAAGAAATGGATCAGAAATGTCATGACTTACAGGTAATGGTAGGACAAAATCTTACACACAATTAAGCTAATGAGTCCGGGGTGGACCTCTAACAAGAAAGGCAGCAGTGAGAGTCTCACCAAGTGCCACAGAGCACAGAGAAGCTCCTGCTCGGGAGTGGAATGGCCTCCCAAGCTTGTAGTACCTGTAGCATCTGATTTACTGATTTCTCTTGCTCCGAGGGAGGAAAAAAACCCCAATTTTGGTGTTCCCAGCTTCATTTACTTCTCAGGTTTCTGTGAGAGCGAGACTTACTCGGCGTTACAGTTCCCATGCTGGGATGCGCATATGAGCTCACCCCCTTATACAACTTAGATTTCTCGTTCCCTCCCCGTTTCTGTGCTCAGATATACGCTCACTCCCTTCCCCAGGTGTCCTCTCCAGCCCTGGTGCTCACACTTGCTTTCCAGATCCCACAGCCATACTTCTGCCACTTTTCTTTTTTTCTTTTCCCCACCCTTTCTCCCCATCAGTCCATTGCAATAAGGAAAGTTTACGAAAATGTTATCTCTTAAGGGTATCTGTTTATCCCCTTTGAAGAAGACTGTGGCTAAATGTTTTCTAGAGACTTCAGGCTTTTCTGACTTCACAAGAAGGCAGTTTTCTTCATATACAGAGAACCTCCACAGCAAGATTTTTCAAATCTCTCAGGTTTCAAAGCTAACTGCATCAGTCTAAAATTACCCTATTAAATATCAATTATCATAAATCCTCACAAGATGCTGTTCAGATTAAATATGCTCCTACTGGGTCTTTCTGTCTGGAAATATAACCAAGTGAAGAAATGCTCAAATGAAACGAGTTGGATGTTCCATGGGGTTTTTTTTTTAGTGTTAACTTGGTATCTTGGCTGAGTTTCTGGTGACTGTTTACATTACTGATTTCTATTTTTTTTTTAAACTTTCTTGGATGAAATGTTCTTATCTAGATTTACTGTTGCATGTTCTCGGGCACGTCTCCCCTTCGGCATGGAGGTGGCTTGCTCCAGCAAGGATGGGCTCAGACTAAAGGTGCAGACAGGCTAAAGGGAATCGATTAATTCTGGCTCAGCTTATTAAAACTACATTAGCTCTTTGTGTGGAAGTCTCCCGTAGAACTGACTGTAGTTTGGTTTAGTTTAATTTGCCCTGGAAGTGGATTAAGCCTACTTCAGCCTTAATCTGAGTAAGTGTTTATATGCATTGAGGTGATTTCATTTCTGAATTGATGGAATTAGTATTTGAATTGTTGCCATGTGGGCAAGTCCTAGATCATTTTACTGACTTCCAGATCACAGCAGAAGAGTTGCTGGGGGGTGTGTGTGTGTGTGTTTTTAAGCTTTATAAAACAGTGATAATGTCTTAAAATGCGAAAAATTCATGTTACAAAGTGAAGGAGAACAAAGGAGGGAGACATTAATCTTTTTTTTTTTTCCTTTACTGATGACTGTTTCACCCATGTCTAGTAGCAGAAGCAATGATGAGTACATGCAATGTTTTCCAACTAATTTCTGGGTCATTTCTCCAATTGCTTTTGAAAATGACTAAGCAGTATTTAATCTGTTTTTACAGATACACAGATCAGAAATTATGCTTTCCCTGAAGCAAGGCTGGGCACAGATCCCAGGTTGCTGGACTTCTCAACTTGTGCGAACCGCAGAAGCGCCAGTGCCCGCCGGGCCCGCGCTGCCGGAGGCTGGGGGCGCTGCCCGGGGAGCCTTCCCTCGCCCCAGCTCTGGGAAGCCCAGCAGCTGCGCCGTCACCTATAGGCACATCTTTATAGGAAAGTTATCTGCTAGTGGAGTTCTGGTTCGTAATCTTGACAAAATTTGTTGCCACAGTCCGTTCTTTTCCCATCCAATGTTGCCACTAGGGAAGTGGGATGTGTCAGGCAATTCCTCTATTTCTTTCTTAGCTTCTTTTACTGTGAAATGGGAAAAATGGTGACTGGCTTCCCCACCTGTCCTGGTTTCAGCTTGGAGAGAGTTAATTGTCTTCCTAGTAGCTGGTACAGTGCTATGTTTTGAGTTCAGTATGCGAAGAATGTTGATAACA